>NW_024121321.1:12510303-12592584 GCF_016745375.1 Pimephales promelas
GTCACCACCGTCAGATATTTATAAAAAGTAATAAAATCAGGCAACTACAAGGTCAAACTACATTCCTCCATACCCCATTTTCAAACCTTCAGCTTTACAGCATGCTTCAAGATCACTCAAGCTCCCGTAATTTTGCTATTTTCTCTTAAACTTGTTCATATATTTGGGCACTGCTACTGTCACAACCATAACATGTCAACACCGTCACTTTGTATAGAAAATATTAGATTAGATTATGACATAATTGTATACTTTTTAAGAAGAGGTCTGAAGTAGCTAGCAACAGAGGGGAAACAAGATGGCTATAATGTGAACAACTCATGCATATCATGTGAAAGAGTAGGTTTTGTCACCACCGTCAGACGTCACCACCGTCAGGTTTTCTATCTGACGGTGGTGACATACCGTGTGACGGTGGTGACAAAACCCCCCAAATGGTCTATAACAGAGGCTAGAATATAATTGTTGATCACAATAAATACCAATATATTATCTGTAATATTTCATTCACCTCTTTAATATTTTATTTATTTAATTCCCCCTATATTTCTTCCATTCAGGCTTACACTGCATGCTACTGTTAGCGCAAGTGAGAGTGAGGATGTTTCCTGATATCCTCACGGCTGTGGTTCAGCTGCAGGAATACAGCAGTTCTAATCTGAACACGTTTGATGCGATTAAATTGTTTCATGACGTTCATTTAGATTTTTGCCCACACTAAAAATTTGTTAAAGCCTAGCATGGATAGGAGCAGCAATAACCCCCTTGGGGTAAACAGAACAGAACCAACATAAATGTTTTGCAGATTATTTCAAAATTTAAAGTACAATATAATTCGAGAATTTATTCAGATTCTTGGGGAATCAGAATGTCAAGTCCTGACTGACGAGTGGAGCTGGGGAGGGTAATGAGCTCCTGAGAAACGTGATAGCTGCTGATAATACTGAAGGAGCTTATATATGTGTACAGTGATAGGCGTCATATTCCTATAGGGGGAGGTGGATCAGCTAATAGTCGGCTGAAGCGAGCTTGAATAACGTGACCTGCCAGAACTAACCAGAACTAAGGATGCACATAGTGCAGCTACTGCCTACCTACACAACACATAGTATGCACTATCCATTCCAGGCTATGCATCTCCAATGACTAAAGCCAAATGAAAATGGCATGACATCATTTAAACAAATCTAACATTCGCTGTAATTACCCCCAATTTCATAGTCATTACACTCAACTTTGACTTTATGTATTTTCGAAAGTTATGGCTAGGCAGCAGCTATCTGTAGAGGAGAGAAGGAGAAGAAACAGGGAATACCAAAAAAAGCTGAGAGAGAAAATACACAGTGAGGCAGAGTTAAATGAGGAATACCTCATAAAAGGAAAAAAATGTTTATCACAGAGCTCAAGATTGTTATTTTTTGGACCAAAGAGTTAAATGAAGTTGTTAAGCAAGAATTGATTGACTTGAGTGGTATACATTGTGGAATTGTATGTTGTAAAGAGGCCACAGTCACCACCGTCAGATTAATGTCACCACCGTCAGTTCTAAAGTCACCACCGTCAGAGGGAGTTTTATTGGTTTTAAATGAATATACTTGAAATATGATTCTTCAGTGCTGTTGAGTTATTAAAGTAATAGTCTCTTTTAATACAAAAATATGTTTGTTAAATAAAACAACATTAATTTTTCTATTTAGGCTTAAAGTAAATGTTGTATGATGTTATATCTTTTAAAGGAGTACACGCAAAACAGTATAAAAAATGAACAAAAGTGAATATTCAACATTTAACAGCATATATGTGTACCAAGAATGCCAGATAATGATTTAAAAACTCTAAATACATATTAGACCAAACAAATAAAAAATAATTTGCTATTTATTTTGTCTGACGGTGTTGACAAAAACAAAGTGATAACTGGAGAAACGCCTATTTTATGAAAAAAATACAAAATGAGGAGGTTGCACCGGTGCATTGCTGAACAGCCAAGACCTTGCTTTATAATGATATACCTTCAGATTTTGTAATTTAACTAACTTTTTATTTTCAAAATTAAAACCTGTTTTATCCAAATTCCCAAGAATCACTGAAATAATTAGTGACTCTAGAGCCCATCATTCTTGGCAAAGAACTGTGTAATATTTTTCTGCGTGGCCAGGCACGTTTTTCGGTTTTTCCTTTCTGCGGGGGAAATGTGACACGCGTTTCCTCTCCAGTCCTACAGGAGACGGTATAACATTTTAACCACGAATGTTGTAATCAGAAAATGTCAGCGCAAGGAGATTCGCGTTTGTCCGCAATTGTGTTCCGTAGTTACCGGTTTTTATTGGAGGTCAGCCGCCTCTGGCGTGAGCTTGAAATGTGAACCCAGAAATGTCATCAAGTGAATCTGAAGAAAGCAAGCAGTGCCTTCATACCCGTGGAAACCCTTTTTTCTCAATGGCACGAATCTCGCCTGTGTGTGTTAAACTGTTGTGAACAGAAGTTTTAGACCGAGGCAGACAGAATCCGTCCGGTGGATCCGTCCGGTTTGCCCTACACAGGCCCGCCTTATTACATATAGCAGCAGGATCAATGATCCACGACAAAGGACTTGTTTAATATTTATTTTGATCACATTAAAGTTGCAACGATGAGAAAGGACGTGAGGATATTACTAGTCGGAGAACGTAAGTGAATCAATTCCATGTTTTCCTGGTTTATTGTTTGTTATCTGTCTGCAGTTGCTGAATTGATTCGCACATCTCTTTAACGTTAGTTAGTCAACATGGGCAGCTGTTCACTATTATTTGCAGAATAAACCCTTTCATTCTGTATTTTATACAGAAATTCACAAACAATTCTATTCAACCATTTGGGACAATATATATTGACAAGTGAAGTTACTACGCTCTGTGTATGTTCTTAAACGTTGTCTACATAATCTTCCAACACGTTATATAAATCTATGTGCATGTCCATTGGAAGTACAATTACTGGGAAAACTACAGTTTTTTAATCATCATAATTGACCAGACCAGCAAACCCTGACATGAAGAATGACACTAGTCCATCATTAATGATTTGTTGAAAATTTTAGTTAGATTCACCCTTGTTTATCAGGGTTATTTATAGTAGTTTCACGAGCAAGTGTCAGGCATTTGCTGTAGGAGCTGCCAAACTTTAGATGGGTCAGCCAAAATAGTACGTGTCCGTACAGCTCACCGATGCCAGAACATCAAGCTTCAGTGTTCAGACACCTTCAAAATTGATATTTTAGCATCATCTTACAATATTCAGATAGTGACACCAACACTTTGAGAACATAACTGATCACAGGATAAGTTCATTTGTATTTTTAGAAATATCAGTACAAAATGTTAATAAAATATGTTTCTCAATGATACTAAAATACCACTGATCAAGACTCTTTTTTCAGCATTAGGATTTTAGGTTACAATTTATTGATGTTTATCCCCTTCTTTCAATCCCCTTTTTGGTTGTTTGCTAGTACATTTAAAATGGTCCTGTGGTATGAAATGAATTTTTGAAAGTAGTCTTGCAATTTGAGGCCATAAAAGTGCAAATAGTACAATTCGGCTTTAACATTGTCAACAAATCGTGACGGGCATATTTCCGGAAATCATTTAGTGCTGTGAATAGACCTAGAACTCAACGGTCACTTTGGAAATTCTTTTCTTCACAGCCAAAGTGGGGAAGACCTCCCTGATCATGTCACTTGTCAGTGAGGAGTTCCCCGATGAGGTACTCATTAAACTAAGTTCATTTTATTAAGCCAATTTTATACTTGCCTAAATGCATTGCATTAGTTTGGTGTTTCTCACTTGTATTGTGCATCTCATTGAAGGTTCCTCCCAGAGCCGAAGAGATCACTATTCCTGCTGATGTTACACCTGAGAGAGTGCCCACTCATATAGTGGACTATTCAGGTAAGGATGCATGATCACATATCTCTGTATGATGAGATTCATATAGCCAGCGTCACTGTTATTACCTCTGGTGTTTTGTGTGCTCTCATATTTATTTTTTATCCCACAGAAGCAGAACAGTCAGATGAGCAGCTTTACCAAGAAATAACAAAGGTGTGGCTTATTTTAGTCTTTTTGATAACACAATTTAGTTTGATTTTATTGTTTTTTCACCTCCCTAGCATTTTCTCTCTTCGTCACAGGCCAATGTTATATGCATCGTATATTCAGTAAACAACAAGAAATCTATCGAAAAGGTACGTTTTGTTTCCATGTATGCCATAGTAATTTTTCTTTCTTTCTGTAGTTACCAAATTAAATACATTTCTTGCTATTTAATTTCTGATAGTCTGAAAGGTTCTGTTGTGTCTCTTAATATTGGCTTCCCTGTAGGTGACAAGTCATTGGATTCCCCTCATCAATGAGAGGACGGATAAGGACAGCAGGTGTGTGGCTTCCTGCCACGTTCTTGGAGGCCTCGGGCCTCTTGAATTTGCTTTGGTCTTTCTACATGGTTTTAAAAATAATAGTCTGTATTCTTCTGCAACAGAAAGATGTGGCTTTCAAATAATTATAATATATAATCTGTATTGAGATGTCATGTACAGGAAAAATGAGATGCACTGTATTTTTTTGGATGATTATATTTGCAAAATATAATTATGCAAATATTATATAATCATCTGGAAATAAATGCATGTCAATATTTATTTAACAGGCTGTTATTGTCAGTACAGCAAATATCATTAAACAATAACAAAGTTTCCATGTACACACGGCTTTATATAGTTTTTATAAATGTATTAATTTTATGACTTATTTACTCCGTCTTCCCCATGAAGATAGTCCTCCTGCTGATTGGCAATGAAAAAATTATAATCCATGTAACAATTGCTGCTTGTTTGAAATTCTGTTTGATGCCACAATGCCTCATATAAATTTAAATTCAAAGATTTTGTCTGAATTTGTAAAACATTTTAATCAGAGTTTCTTGTCACAGAGTACCATTGATCCTGGTGGGGAATAAATCTGACCTAGTGGAGCACAGCAGCATGGAGACCATCCTGCCCATCATGAACCAGTACTCTGACATTGAGACCTGTGTGGAGGTGAGAGATGCTCCCAGTCTGAAAAGTGTGATTTTGGTCTGAACGTATGTGATGATGTTCTGTACATGCCTCTGTGAGATGAGATGGAGTGTGTGTGCAGAGGGGCTGTAGACGACATTCTTTGGGTCATGTGTCTGTCACTTATTCATTATTTTAGTCTAAAAGGAGTCACAGAGCTTTCACACATACTGCAGGGTGCCTGCAATTTATTGCTTGATCTAAAAAAAGAAAAGTCATTGTCTCTCCCATATTAAAATGTGTTAAGTAAAATTCAAATGCGCTGTGCACCTGAGACGGGTCTCTCTGTAGGCAAGGGCGTGGTCAGCTGGTGCCTGCTTGCATCACAGGGCACCACAACTTCAAAAGAAAAAATTTAATTGCAGTAGCCACCATTCAACCTGAAGAGGGCAGCACTCAGATGTTTTTACACCATATATTGTGGAATTAAAACACTTTATACTAGGGCTGTCAAACGATTAATCGCATCCAAATATAGAAGTTTGTGTTTACATAATATATGTGGGTGCACTGTGTATAATTATTTTATATATATAAATACACACACATGCTTGTATATATTTAAGAAATATTTTCATGTGTATACTGTATATAAATGTATATATAATTTATATGATATGTAAATATAAATATTTTATATATAAATAATATTATTTTCTTAAATATACATGCATGTGTGTGTATTTATATTTACAAAATAATTATACACAGTGCACCCACATATATTATGTAAACACAAACTTTTATTTTGGATGCAATTAATCGCGATTCATCTTTTGACAGCCCTACTTTATACCCAAATGTAAAAAAAAATGACTTGAATCATTCAATGAAGTTATCACGTCACTTTGTTGGCCAAAACGTGGAAGTGAGTTAGCATTTTAGCACTCCTGGCTCCCTCTCTCTAAAGTCTATGGGATTTTTGAATGGATTTTTTGCTAAATCAAGATTTTTTTTTTTTGCTAAACCTGAAATAAGGTCACGTTTATATATTTATTTTCACGTTTTGATCTATGACATAAAACAGACCAGTTATATAACCTGCTTGTGGTTTTTTAAAAACTTTATATAGGCTTCAAAATATATACATTTTGGATTAACTTGTAAAGATTATCTTGATAGACAAAACATGTAAGGGTCACAACTCTTTGTTGAACACAGATTTTATTTTTCGGGATTTTTTATTTTTCCAAAGGTCTATGGTGAAAATGCATAGCTTTTCGATCAAGGGAACCCTTGCGGCGCTAACTTCCGAGTTGTCCTACAAAGTGACGTCATCACTTTGGCACTCTATAAAGCCCTATTCTTCCAGATCCTTAACTAAAAAAAAGTTATATAGAAATTAAAATACTTGAAAAAGACATACTGTACATCAGGAAAGCCCATCATGGTTTAATTTTATTATTCTTTCTTAGTGTTCAGCCAAAAACCTAAAGAATATCTCAGAGTTGTTCTACTACGCCCAGAAGGCCGTTCTACACCCAACAGGACCTCTGTACTCTCCAGAAGAGAAAGAGGTAAGAGATTTAGCTTTTCATATTACTTCTGTTGGATGTGAATTTCTATTGCAAAGAAGCACATGAGTGGGTTGGATCCCTACATCTAAAAATTCTAACGATCTGTAATGCTGTGTAGGAATGAGTTTATTTCTGTTTATTCTCCAGATGAAGCCATCTTGCATCAAGGCACTTACTCGCATTTTCAAAATATCAGACCTTGACAATGATGGCATTCTGAATGATAATGAGCTTAATTTCTTCCAGGTAAGAGCAGGTTTCTTCAGCACTTTGTGCTCAAATTGCTGTGGCATTTTTATAAGTGACAGGAGAAGTTGATTATGCACACAGCTGCACAAACTGCACCTTAATGGGAGGGAAAGAAAATTGTCATATTTTCTTAAGCAACATTGATGATGATTGGTGGTCCTGCTTTGCAGAGAACTTGTTTTAACATACCCCTGGCACCTCAAGCCCTGGAGGACGTGAAGAATGTTGTGCGGAAAAATATGTCAGATGGGGTAAAAGACAACGGCCTCACACGGAAGGGTGAGCTGAGTAGAAGGGCAAATGCCACCAGCTTTTTATATCACAGTGATATTTGGCATCCCATAGATATCATTTTGTAAAAAAAAAAAAAAGATTATTATTTTATTATATATTTTAAGTGTATGAATACAAATAGTATATAAATAATAATTTTGATTATAATAGTGTTAATATATATATATAGATGTTATATGAAATTTTGTTATTCGTCCATTCATCAGGTTCTGTTTGTGTCTGATGTGTGTTGTCTGTTTTCTAGGTTTCCTGTTCCTTCACACACTCTTCATTCAGCGGGGAAGGCATGAAACCACATGGACCGTGCTCAGGAGGTTTGGTTATGATGATGATCTGGAGCTGACACAAGAATACCTGTTTCCACTGTGAGTCCCACCCCAAATCCAGTATTTCAACTTTAAATTAATCGTATATAACTTCAACTTTAAATTAATCACCACCACATTAAACAGTGCATAATCTCTGATTGGATCACATTTTTTGCAGATCTGTTGCACTGCCCTGTTTTTTAAATAATCAAAGAAATGTTTTCTAATGAGGGCAGTTGTTTTTCTAGGATAAAAATACCCCCAGACTGCACCACAGAGCTGAACCACAATGCCTACCTCTTCCTCCAGAGCGTTTTTGACAAGCATGACAAGGTGAGCACAGCAAAATTGGAAAAAGTTTCCCAAATAGCTGCATTTGATAAGGACAGCTATGTTTGTAACTTGAGTTTGAATAAAGATGATTGAACCTTCTATGATTAATGGCCTGGCCTTTTGTTCAATTGTATAAAACAAAGGTGTATTTTACAGCTGGTATTTTACAGTATATTAATACAGTATTTACAGTATTTTACAGTTGGCTCAAGATGCTGAAAGAGTAGTGAGATGTGATGCAAAAGTTAAAGATGCCCATATGGCCCTTATTTTATGTAGAAAAATTTAGATAAAAATGATTGGTTAACACTAAGAATGCCTTATTAAATAAATCTCCATTTTTCCGCACTCTAAATGTTTGTGTCAGGATCGAGACTGTGCCCTGTCTCCTGATGAGCTGAAGGATTTGTTCAAGGTCTTTCCCTACATGCCCTGGGGTCCTGATGTCAACTACACTGTTTGCACCAATGAGCAGGGCTGGATCACTTACCAAGGCTATCTTTCCCAGTGGACGTGAGTGCAATCCCACAGGATTTAAAGATGTAAACAATAAACCTTTAGATCATTCTCTTTCAAATGTTGAACATAATTTCTCCATCTCAGACTAACAACATACCTAGATGTGCAGCGATGTTTGGAGTACCTGGGTTATCTTGGTTACTCTATTATCCAAGAACAGGAGTCACAGGCAGCCGCTATAACAAGTAAGTGTGTTTTAGCATGCATCTTCATTCATTCATTTATCTGTAAAGCTGATTTCTAAACTAATATTGTGTATTTCCTTGTGCAGTCACCAGAAATAAGCGCATCGATCTGCAAAAGAAACAGACCCAGCGCAGTGTTTTCCGCTGCAATGTCCTCGGTGCCCGGGGCAGCGGTAAAAGTGGCTTTCTGCAGGCTTTCCTGGGCAGGAATCTTGCGGTGAGTACAGTTACCTCACATGAGCGTCTAGCACTTAGACTTTGATTTTGACTTTCTCCCTTTTCATATTGCAGCGTCAGAAGAAGATAAGAGAAGACCACAAGTCTTACTATGCCATTAGCACAACTTACGTTTATGGACAAGAGAAATATCTGCTCGTAAGTCAAAGTTATTTTGCTCTTTACACTAATATGGTAGTCTTCATGTCTGGCCAGTGCTGATTAGTGGTTCTTTCTCTCTCAGCTGCATGAGGTGCTGCCAGACTTTGAGTTCCTTTCTGAGGCTGATGTGGCTTGTGATGTTGTTTGTCTGGTGTATGACATCAGCAACCCATGCTCATTTGAGTACTGCACTAAAGTCTACAAGGTCAGTATATTTTTAAAATGTTTATTGTCAAGACTTCATTCAATTTGATATGGTGGTTTCAGTAAATTAGGTTTCTGGTTATGTTGCTTTTTTTTGTAAACGTGTAACCCAGCTGTAGATTGTATTTGTGAAGTAGCAATAAAGCTATGTATTGAATTAGTGTCAAATTCATTTTAAAGTTTGAATGTCGTTATTGTGGTTTTCTTGGGTTCATATAAGCTTGGAGAGGGCTAGCTTAGCATGTAGCAAATACACTTGCCTACTTGTTTATGTGACATGGCTTACGTACTTTACTGAAAGTCACTTTAGTTTAGTAAGAACGTACATAAATGTAATTGACATCATCAACACTACATTTCAAAAGTTTGGGGTCTGTACAATTTTTGTTTATGATTTTGTAAAGTCTTATGCTCACCAAGACTGCAATTATTTGATCAAAATACTATAAAACAGTACTAGTTTGAAATATTAGAATGTGAAATAATGGTTTGTTATTTTTAAAGTTATTTATTCCGGCGATGTCAAAGCTGTATTTTTAGCAGCTGTTATTATTTCAGTCTTCAGTGTCACATCCAGTGTTGTGCAAGTTACTTCTAAACTGTAATACATTAGGTATTACTTGTTACTGTTATTTAAAAGTAATTAATTACCTTACAATATTACTGTCCCAGAATTGTAATGCGTTACATTACTCATGTATTACTTTTTAGTTACTTTCACCAAAATAACTAAGTAGAACTTAACTTTTGGGCTGTAACGATATGCAATATGAAACCGAAATCGCGATTCGCCACACGACTCAGATCAACGAACCTACAGAATCGCGACAAACCTCTTCCAACTCCCAGCGTTATTCTCCTTACCGTCCATATCCAATGCTGCCTTATCTTTAAATTAGGCTATTAGTATTATTTGAAGTTAACATTATAAAATACGTAGACCTACACCACAAAACTAGTTGAGGATAAATTATTTAAAATTGGGGAAGTCCAGCATTATGGACATGATGACATTTGCAGTCAAAACGTGAAATAAAAATTCTCAGAAAATTCATGTATTGAAACGTATATAGGCTACTTCCTTAAAGGACTCCAGACATTAGACAAATATCAGTCTATGTTTTATTTTTAATATTAGGGAAAAGACACACATTCATGCGTGACAAAAAAATACGAGGCAAAATCGATTTTTTTGTAATTCTGTTAATTACACTGCGCAAATCGGATGAGGAAGGGTTGGCTTTCCAGTCTCCATAGAACTTAAAATATTCATTTTATTTTAGTTTTTGTGTTTGCATTTATAAGGAAAAAACAATGTTATAGACGCGACCGCTCTGAACTGGCACTAAAAGACTGCTTTAAAACTTTCACATAGCCTGTTTCACTTTAAGAAGTAAAAGCAGACAATACACTGTAATACAACTGTAATGCAAGCCTCACTGAACATGTAACTAGTAAAATATTACTGAAAATTGATTAGTAATGCCTTACACTACTGCGTTACAGCAAAAAGTAATATGTTACTGTAATGTATTACTTTTGTAATGCGTTACTCCCAACACTGGTCTTATCTAGCGAAACGATCGCTCATTTCAATAATAGATAAAAAAGTTTCAGTTTTATAAGCACAAATGCTTGCCTTGCTCTGTTCTGTGATGCACGTTCGTGACTCTCCTGTTCGAACTCATTCATCAAAATGAACACATTTTTTTTCAAGTCACTTCGTGCATTTCGTTCGTTGAACCAAATCGTCTTTGATGAATAGAACATTTAAAACTGCATTTATTTGAAATAGAATCTTTTATAACAATATAAATGTCTTTACTGTCACTTTCAAGTACATGTATCCTTGCTGAATAAAGTATTAATTAAAAACCATTGTACTGACCACAAACTTTTGAATGGTAATGTATATGTATGGATTTAAAATATATATTTCATATATTTCATAAATAATATATTTCAGTGTCATCTAGTGGATCCAAAAAAATTACTTAGCAAAACTTTCCCATTGTTTCTACAATAAAACCCTCCAAGTTTTGATTGTGAAACTTTTTATTCCTCTTGTCAATTTTATTGTGAATTAGTATAAAAGGATAGTTCACCCAAAATTGACAATGCTGTCGGTAATTACTCACCCTAAAGTTGTTCCAACCCTGTAAGACTTTCGTTCATCTTTGGAACACGAATTAAGATATTATTGAATTAATCTGAGAGCTCTCCTCCATCATTCGTCCATAGGCTGCAAAGTAATTGATTTGTGCTGGCCCAGAAAAGTTAGTAAAGACATCATTGCCGACAGAATTTTCATTTATGGGTGAACTAACCCTTTAAATTAAAGCTCGACAGACAGGGTCAACAATGTATTGGTCGGTTTCTGGAATGACATCGGTGTGTAGATGTGTAGCTTCAGGATGAGATTTGGGAAAAGAATTATGCTTTTGTTGGCATCCTTTTTTAAGCTCAACAAAAACACAGAAATAACTCCAAATATATGTTGTTATACTGGTTAAGGACATTGTGATGTCTTTTCACAGAAACACTATATGGACAGCAAGACACCCTGTGTGATTATTGCTGCCAAGTCAGACCTGCATGAAGCACGTCAGTACTACAGCATGTCCCCGTTGGATTTTTGCCGGAAACACAAGCTTCACCCGCCACAGCTGTTCACCTGCAACACAGCCGAAGCACCCAGCAAAGACATCTACACCAAACTCACCACTATGGCCATGTATCCGTGAGTATATACTGTAGCCCCTTCTTTAACCCGACCAATCTGCCCCACTGTCTGCTACTCCTGTTAGATTGTGATTGGCTCTCCCTGCTCGCCTCTTTTGTGTTTGTCTATCTAGTTATCGTCTCCTTGTGCTTTTAAAGCTGTTAGGTAGGTGTCATATTAGCAGTTTCTTGGAAAGCTGTGTCATTGGTGTGATTTCGGAGACATTCAAGTATCATTTGTTCCATGGTCTTTTACTGAAGTGCATAATATCAGGGAAAACGGTTCTGTAGTGGCAGGTGGTGATGATAGTTATGTTCTTTCCTAAGGCTGTGTACAAGAACTGTGTTTTAAATAACTGATTTGAAAACAAAAAAATATTTGTTTTTATGGTAGTAAAAAGTTGATGGTGTTTTTAAGGCTGTGTGTGAAAACACCGACTCATGGTATACAATAGCAAGTGATTTTTGGTAAGCAATTCTTAGGAAAGAACTTTAGGTAGACATATGTAATTCAAAGTATACATTTAATTTTTTTAAACTGTCTTCATTTAATTTTTTTTTTTTCTTTTTTGGTAGGGATGCACAGTTTGGCAAAAAAGCTGCTCACGTGTAAATGAAAACTGAGTGCTTTCCTCTGAGACGTGTAGTACAAATATTTATAGAATTAAATCGCAGCCTATGTGATTTGATAATTGCATTGTCATATCACAATTTCAGTTTTATTTCACTTAATAGTGCAGCCCTATTCAAGCTTTTTGCTTGAGCTTGTTTTGCCAAGTTTATACATCTTTCCTTTTATATGTTTGGAGTATGATGTTTCAAGCCTTCCCAGCGTGCTTTTTCTTTTCCTGTTTTTTTCCTTTTGTGTAACTTGTCAATAGATTGCCTTTTTCCACCACAATTCTTCTCCCAGCAAATGAATAGATTTTTTTTTTTTACTCTGCTTACCTCTCTGCACTACTTCATGTCCAAGCCCAAGTGGAGGATCCAGCTCTCTTGGAACTTTGTCATGTGATGCTGATTCTTCCTGTCTGTGTGTGTGTGTTTCTGCAGCCACGCCAAGTTACGCTGCATGTGCAGCTGCAACAGGTGTACCTTTTGCATCAGTCACAACCTCCTGAACTCTGAGCTGGTGCGCTCTGTAAAGGCCAAAATCTACAGTGCTGTTCTGAACAGGTCTCTGAGTACAGCTCTATATACCCCACCACTCTCTCTCTTTGCAGGGCGATCTCTCTAACCTCGGCTTCTTAACACTCCTTTATTTGCTGTTGGCCTGGCAGCTTTACATTGCATATCCACAGAGGGATGTTGGGAAATTTTCTGGCTATACGTTAAAATGTTGAAGGCTGTGTTATTTTAAAGTTTGTCACTAAATTTATCATAACTAATGTTGACTGGTCGGTTAGAATAACGCATAATTTCATTCACACAAGGCCTAAACAACATTTATAGCAGCTTCTATTGATTAACATTGTATTTGAGTATAGCATTTTCTATAAGTATCAGTGAGGCATGATATCGCACTTTCGCTTCTGCTTTAGCCTCTGATGCATCAACCATATCGTAAAGTGCAGACTGAATATGGCTTGTATACTTGAGATTAATACTAATGTAAAACTACAGATGGGAATCTTTTTTTTTAAATGCAAAACTTGTTCACTAAATCTTTTTTTTTTAAGACATTGCTACTTTTTAGCTTTTTACTTTTTTTTTTTTTCTACTTTCTAGTTCAAATGTCATGCAGCCTTTTATAATTCTTGAAAATGGATTCGGTTGTTCTCAAACATGCCATAAACATTAAACACATGTTTATAAAGGCATCCTTTGGATTTTGGACAGAAAGAGACAGATTTGCATTTGTCCTGGTGTTGTGATGATGATGTTAAACCCTTTTATCTGGTCAGTTGAGGTGGATATGCAAGCTGTAAATCTGCACTAATTCACTCATCCTTGCTTTATGGTCAAATATGGCCGCAAGGTTCATATAAGCCTTTCATTTTTGGTTGCAATTTTTACTGAGTTAATTCATACTGAGCAGTTGGTCTCTTAGATTTGGTAGATCTTCTGATCTTTCTTACTGCGTATAAAATGTAACTCCAGGTGAAATGCATGGGTGTGAGTTGTACTATTTCCTTATTCACAAAGTAAAGAATAAGTCATTATTTGTCTAAAGTTAGTGCATGACTAAAACAGTTGTATTTAATATAATTTTCTTCTAAGCATACACATCTATGGTTTTTAATGTCATGTTCATGGTGCACGGAAATCATATATCAAAGTCCTTCTGTCTATTAAATGTAATCTTGTGAATTTGTTTTGTTCTGTCCCTCCATAGGTGTTCCTTTTCATTTTTTTGCTGGCCCTTTTCGTATTTGTTTTGCATCTCTTAACATCATGTTAGCAGTCCCTAATGGAGTCTAACCATGTCATGTTTCTCAGCACTAATTAAGAAAGCTTCCTCAGGACTAACTGTTCATATGCCGTGATTTGACCTCTAAGGGGCTTAGTTTGTGTTGCATTGTGTCCGTATTTGAATGGCTAACATGTCTTACCCGTTGCTGCTAATGTATTGTTTAATCTAAAACACATGGCTCTCTTGCCATTATTGTTTGGTGCTTTGACGGATAGTATCTTTTTTCTTGTCTGTTGTTTAGTCAGTGTTTTATAGCCAGTCAGATGTTTAAGATGTGTATGGTCTTCAAATTCAGGTTTCATTCAGGTCATTTATTGGTTGTCCATACCGCAGTGCTCAGTGGATGGCACAAGTACATTTAAAAAAAAAAAAAATCCTCTTTTTTTTTTATTCAGGTTCATTGGCAAAATTTACAGACAGCTTTCAGCTGTCAACACAACAAATGTTTCAAGTGGTTTCCACAAATTCAACTAAAAATGCAACTTTTAATGACTTCTGCTTTCTCAAAATTATTCAACCCCTTCAGGGAAACATCTTTAGTACTTAGTAGTAACACCTTTTGCTGTTAAGACCTGAAAACTTCCCAAAACCTCTTTGGCTTATTTATGATTTGAGCGCTATATATATGATTTTTTTTTAATGTTTTTGAAAGAAGTCTCTTCTGCTCACCAAGGCTGCAATTATTTGATAAAAAAATACAAAAAAAAACAGTAATATTGTGAAATATTATTACAATTTAAAACAGCGGTTTTCTATGTGAATATATAGAGAAGTGTAATTTATTCCTGTGCTCAAAGCTTAATTTACAGCATTTATTACTACAGTCTTCAGTGTCGCATAATCCTACAGAAATTAATTATTATAGTATGATGCTCAAGAAACATTTAGGATTATTATCCATTTTGAAAACAGTTTTTTACATTTTTATTTCAGGGTTTTTTGATGAATAGAAAGTTCAAAAGAACAGAATTGATCTGAAATGGAAAGCCTTTGTAACATTAATCACTCCCATTCAAAAGTTTGGGGTCAGTAAGAATTACATTTTTTATTTTTGGGGGAAAGTAATTAGAAAATACTTTTATTCATCAAGGAGTTAAATTGATCAAAAGTTACAGTAAAGACATTTATAATGTTAGAAAAGATTATATTTTAAATAAATGCTGTTCTTTTGAACTTTCTATTCATCATAGAATTTTGGGGGGAAAATGTACACAACTGTTTTCAACATTTGAAAATAATAATTTATGTTTTTTGAGCATAAAATCAGCAAATTAGAATTATTTCTGAAGAATCATGTGACACTGAAAATGATGTGTAATCAGCAACAGTAATGATGTTGAAAATTCAGCTTTCAAATTACATTTTAAAATAGAAAACAGTCATTTCAAATTGTCATAATATTTCACAATATTACTGTTTGTCATTTTTTTTTCATCAAATAAAGCAGCCTTGGTGAGCAGAAGAGACTTCTTAGAGATCTTACTGATCTAAAACTTTTGACCGGTAGTATATATATATATATATATATATATATATATAATTACTTTAAAGTGGCATTCATTGCCAAGCTTAAAAATACAAATCATTTGTTAAAATGGATAAAGGCATTCAGAATTCTCTATGTTAGTTTTTAGTGACAAAGCTGCTATTTCTCAGTAATATCAGTATAGTGGTTTGCAAGAGTTTGTCTGTTTACAGCATGTGGTGAGCAGTGGGGTATGTTGGGGTGATCCTATCAGTTGTGCAGTTGTTGAACTGCCATGCTGTGTGCATGTGTGTATAAAGTTGAGATCTTTTATACAAGAGGTGGGCACGTTTCTGTTGGCTGACGAGGAGTCCGGCCTCACCCATCAGGTTCATGCAGTCAGCTTTGTAGAGGACTCCGTCTACATGGAGTCGTCTGTCGACCCGTTTCTGCCCGTTTGTAACAGGTAAAGACCCCCCTTCCTGGGGTACAAGGTGCCAGTGCCACAATGGGATTTTAAATTGGATTTTAAGCTTAAAGAAATCTTCTTGACCAGTTTACAGTCAGGTGGTTAAATAAAATTGATTTCTTCTTCACTTTTACTTATTTGTTTTTCACCACATCCTTAAGGTATCTGCAGATGTCTGGATGGAGTTCTGCGAATTACCCTGTATTATTTGTTGCTTTGTGAATGCCATATCACCTTTGTTGCTTTGATGGGCTTTCCCCCCTTTAGCTACATAATATTTTTCATAGGTTTCACTTACTCAAACAAACATTGCTATGATAAGTTTTGTGTCTGAACCTGGAATTTGGATTGGTGGTGCTGAGTTGTTTAAACCTTCTCTGTGTTGGGTGAGTTTAACCTCACAAGAAACCTCTTGTTCCAGTATTTTTTCTCTCTTTCACCCTGTCTTTACCATCTGAACAGTGTTCTTGAAACATTTGTGGCTTTTTGCCCATGAAAACATTAGCTGACTGATTCCTGCTTTCCCATGTTGCTTATTTTCCATTTTCAGCAGCTCCGCTGTCTTTGTATATTATCATGATGTCCAAAAGCATAACAAAATTATGTTTTATTAAGTATAAATCCTACTGTATGCTCAAATGCCTATAAATGGAATACAAAAATACCAAAGATCAAATAATTGTCTATCACTGGGAATTTTCATGAAATATTCCTTTTGTCATTAATTGCAACAATCCAGTGAGATTTTTGAATCACAAGGAGTCTGACAACAGACGGTATGGTCTACATGGATATCCACACTGATCTCACCATCATTGAGTCTGTCTGGGATTACATGGAGAAAAAAACTGAGACAGACTAAATCCAGAAGAACTGTGGCAATGTCTCCAAGACGCTTGAAGAAACCGTCCTGCAAATCTACCTGAAAAACTATGTGCAACTTTACCTTGGACAAAAACTGTTTTAAACGCAAAGGGTGGTCTCCATTTATGTTTTTTTATTTTGGGTGAATTTTTTTAATTTATTTACTTCAAAATGTACCATTTTTTAAAAATTATTTCTATGTAAATTAATTACTATGTTTTTTTTAAACTACATTAAAATATCATTCCAATAAGTTCTTAGAGCTAAAACCTAAAGATGAAGTGACTGTCACCTGGTGTCTTATTTTGGCTTGTTTTAGAATGCTCTAAATTACAGTTTTTCCCATTCATTTCTATGGGTGCCCATTTTTGACCCAAATACAAGAATGAGGTTTTTTTTCACCCACTTTGTAGAATTGAGTCAAAAAAATTGTGTGTTCAGGAGGTAAACTTACTGTAGGAAAAGTAGTCAAGTCTTGTACCGCTCAGATCAAGGGAAGTATTTTTTAAAAATAAATCAAAACTATTTTGCCCACATTTGTCCAGAATACGGTTTTAGGGTTAAAGCAGTTTTACACAAGTGTCTAAAATGTTTCACTGTAGCTTTGTAGAAAGGTTTCTTAAAGCATCTTGGAGACGTTGCTGCAGTTCATCTGGATTTAGTAGGTCTCAGTTTCTTCACGTAATCCCAGATGGAGATAATGGTGAGATCAGATCTCCGTGTGGATCATACCGGCTGTTGTCTCACTGGATTATTACAAATATTGGGAAAAGGAATGTTTGGAAATGTTAACTGATATTTCCTACAGACACACTTTTGTTTTTTTTAACAGTATGAACACTGTCTTAACAATCCTGTTGTTTCTCTTACTTTTGCTTTTCTACAGACACATGACCCAAGCTGACCTGAAAAACTCTACATTTTGGCTGAGGGCGAGTGTCGGTGCCACCGTGTTTGCCGTTCTTGGCTTCGCCATGTACAAAGCTCTCCTCAAGCAACGGTGATCAGTGCAACCAGTATGTTACAGCAACCCAAGGCCCTCTCAAAAAACTACGAAACACATTATCCCTCATTCCATCCTTATTTAATTTAGGACCGAAGACTCCTAGAAATAGTTAGCTACATTTTGTATAAAAAACTGCCTTTCCCAAACCAAGTGTTATAGGAACTCGCCTCATCAGCCGTGTACTGGAACAGAACATCTACAGTATGGCAGGAGCTGTAATCGCGTCCTCATCTGATCCGACAGGAGGTTTTTATTGATGCACACTGATGTTTTCCTCAGGTCAGTGTAATTGGTGTGACCTATATTGAAAAGAGACAGCAGATAGGTGAATGAACTCTTGTTTATATATGTATATATCTTACTGGACAATATAAGATTGTGTCTAGCTAGTGAACAAACCATATTTGAACTCTATCATTTTGACATTCGTCCTTTAGGGAGAAGCATTGAAATAAAGCCATTTCTGAAATGTAAAGGTCATTTTGCTCTTAGCACATCACAGCTGTGTTTATTAATTTATTAACCTTTTCTATGTTGTTTTTGGCATTGCTTGAAACATGCATAGAACAAGGGATTATTTTATGCAATATCTGGTTTTTATTTTAAGATGTATTTCTTTTCTTTTTTTCATACTACGCATGGCCTTTATAAAGATTATGCAAAGTAAAAAAAAACTTTTTATTTTCTGTAATAATATGGCATAACTAGGTTTGTTCCAAACCAGACTAAATAGTTCCTCCTTACTCCGTTACAAGGACTGTATGAAATTCTTCCTAACTAACAATCATGTAGAGACAAAGTCATTTTGTTTGTCTAATGTTTTAGCTCTTATGCATATGTAACTTTCAATGCAATGCTCTCTGTTCAAAACCATGGGATTGTTGCACTTGTGGGTTTTCAAATATTTACAATAAATAATTGTGTGAATAAATCTGCCTGTTGTTTACTTCAGTGACACTGTTCCTACTTTCTTTTTTTTTGCCATTACTATATCATATATGCTCAAATAATTGTCCCCCCATAATAATAATAGTTAATAAATAATTTTTACTTACTATTTACTTACCTTTTAATTGACTTATTTATTTTATTTTCATGGCAGATAAATACATTTCTATGAAACAAACTACTCAAATAACATTATAGTGAACATTGAAAGCCGTTATAGAAATACTTTAGTTTTTATGTAATGTATAGTCCCCCCCCCCCCCGGAAAAATGAAATAAAAATTGAGAACTGCAAAGCAAATGAACAAGAACCTCCCCCATATGTTGGCAATTGACTGAGGACAGCATCCCATTATTCTACAAAAACCTGAAGTGAGGATGTGACGGTTTCAAGGGGAAGTCATGATGTTGCTTTATGTTAATGATAAAGTGTGAACACTTTCAGCTTCCAATACTAAGCATGAGCATGTCGACTGGAAGAGGAGTGCCGCCTCCGCTCTGCCAGGGCTTTCTGAAGAAACGGAAAGACAAAATGGTATGACTATAATGTACACATTGCTAGTGTTTCATGTCTGTCATTTGGAGGAATCATTTGTCTTTTAGACAGTCTAAAAAGTATTTGCGTTTTAAACATCATATTATCTAATTTATGATCTAATTAGTACTCATTAGTTAACATGCACGCTTAGAAAATGCGTTTTGCAGGGTTGCAGTTCTTGTGACGTCGCTTGGTTTAAAATTTGTACTTATAAAGATTGTATTTATTTATATATGCTCTACTTAACTGTATGTGTACTTTTGATGTATCTGTGAAGCACTTTGGTCAACATTCGTGTTGTTAAAATGTGCTATAGAAATAAACTTTGACCTTGACCTGAGGGAATCTCTCTGCTCAGTAATTTAATATATTTTCCTCAGAAGCTTCGGTGGGTGACATACTGGTTCAGACTTTACAATACAACACTTTTTTTCTACACTAAAAAACATGGGAGTGCTGTAAGTATTTAAGTGTTTGATTTAATATATTTATAGTGCATTTCAAATGGTCCTCAGAGGTCAGACTTTTTGTGTGTGTGTAATGTTATGTTTGAGATAAATAAAAAAGATGGACCACCTGTTGAAGAGCTCTGCTTTAAATTAAAAATGCAAATTATTGCTGTTTTGCTGAATATTCTTATTTGTAAGGTTATTAATCTGTTGTTTTCTATAACCCCAAACAGTTAGACCTCAGGGGACAATATTATATATATGAGGTAAAGTTGATTTGTAATATTATCTGAGTATCATTGTGCTGGTAATCTGATTAGAAGGTCAAATAAGTGCTCATGTTAACAACATGTTTTAACAGGTTCAGTCTGTGCGGGAGGTAAACAGATCGGAGAACAATCGCTACCTATTTGAGATCACAATGAAAAATGGGAAGAAGAAAATGCTGGTGGGTTTCCATGTTAATCAGGAGATCGAGTGTCTATAATCTGTTTGAGGATGTGGTCTGCCATCAACCACTTGTTGAGACTAAGACAGGACTGTCATAATAGTTTCGTTTAAAAAGGAACATGCATTGCACTGTGAGTGAAGGAGTTATTATGAGTACCCTCTTTATGCTTCTTTAGTCCATAAACATTTGCAATCCATTTGTGAATCTTATGCTATAGGCTGCAGATACAGCTGATGTCAGGCAGGAGTGGATGGACCAGCTATGGAAAGCCATGCTGCTCAATGGCCCCGACAGATCTGGATCTGTCTCTAATGGGTACCGCTGCACTTTAATATGCTTCATGTCAGTGTTAGTATTTGTATGAGATTTATAACGCTCTGAATGTGTTGTGTGTGTGTTATTGAGATTAGGGAGCTGGTGCCAGATAACAACCCTGAAGCTCGGTCTAGCCAGTGTGAAGGATCAAGTACTGAGACCTGCAGCACTTCAATGGACAGCAGATGTCTCTCCATTGGTCAAGAATCATTCCAGTCTTTCACTGGTATTTCACATTCATGATTCTACTTTCTCCACTTCCACTTCCAGTTCCATGCTGACTTTTAATGCTTTTCTGTTATACCTTCTGTAATTCAAAACTGTCACTCTTAAAGGGATACTCCACTTTTTTTTGGAAATAGTACTATGGAAGTCAATGAGACCAGAAACTGTCTGGTTACTGATATTCTTCTAAATATAGAAATTCGGCTGAATTGATTCGAAAACGGTAAAACCCAACTGTTTAACTCTGGAGGAGTTGTAAAATGAGCCTATTTCCAAAAAAAGTGGAAACAGATGTCATGAAACAGAATTTGTGATTTTGTGAGTTTTTCTCCTGTGATAGTTTTCCTATTGTGACTTATTAACGTTAAACAGCTTCTCGAACAAGAAAAAATGTAGGACGGGACTTGAATTTTTCCATCGCAAATTGATTGGATTGTTGGATAGTGGTGGTTTGTTATTGCTGTGACCTCGTGTGAGTGACAGGTTGTCACATCGAGCGAATGTTGATCCAAGAGGGAGGGGGAAACTTAGTCCAAATTGCAGGTTAACCACCACAACCAATTAATGTGTAAATTAAAGTGCTCATTATGTACATATTTAAAAATTTCTCTTAAAATGCGTCAAAATAACATTTATTGGGGTTTCTTCTAAGGTAGCATGTTTTTTTTACATGTTGATGACGTCATAGTCATCAAGAGGGAGCGTGGGTGATAATACACTCTTCTCATTTCTTATTTGTGCATCTTCGTTTCCTTTCCTCGCTTCCTTCCCTCGTGTCTCAGCTCCACCCCTGTAGGATGCGAGGGAAGGAAGCGAGGAAAGGAAACGAGGACGGAGGAATCGAAAAAAGCTTTTTTATATACAGTACATTGGAATACTTGATTACTCGAGTGTCATCAGCAGCGCTAAAAGGATCTGCCCTTATGTTGCTGAAGTTTGGTTATTTAATAAATTTATAATAAATAATAATAAAGATAGGCTAAACTGTTGAAATATGTGAGATGTGTGATTTATATAAACTCGTGACGTCACGCCCAGCACAGTGGAAGGGAGGGGGCGTGCTTAAAATGTTTCTTAAGTAGTAGTACATTTTGGTTTCATGATGACTGTAAGTTTAATAATAAAATGCCTTTATTATATTGTGAAAAAACAATATTGCGTCATAGTTTTGGTGTAATGGAATTTCAAAGGAGAGATTGGAATCTCTAAGGTTTCATTAAAATATCTTCATTTGTGTTTTGAAGATTAAAGAGAGTGTAGTAAATTATGATGGAGCTTTCATTTTTGGGTGAACTATCACTTTAAGATATATTTAGCAGATTAATATTCTTGCCAACCTTGTGTCTGGTTGGGAAACATCACAGGCAATAAATAATTAAATAAATAACTGAAATTCATTTATGAATGTCTATGAAGAAAGACTCTTACAATAATTTGCGTCCTCAGATGCTGATGAGTCTCAAGAAACTCTGCGCACAGACAATGTACTGGAGCAAAGTACTGAGGAGTTTATACTGACTGACTATGAATATGACGTTCTACCAGCGCGAAAACGTATGTGTAATCAACTTTTTTTCATGAATTCTTTGTAAAATATAATATAGTATTTTAATTTAGAATGTTCACTTGTCTGCAATGCATTAAGGGTTGCCTTGCCAGCTGTATACTTACTCATTGGTAAAAATGATTGCACATAGTTTGAAAGTATTACTCTTGATGATTGATGACGATTTCGAATGATTGATTGCAGTTGCTGAAGAAGTCATCTATGACACTCCCCCTTCCAAATGGTCAACCAATGAGGGAGAGCATGGCAAGTCTCCACACACTCAAATTATACATTTACACTGTAAACATTCATATATTTCGTACAGCGTGCTGTGATTGTTCTCCATTTTACAGAGGCGACTGAGAACATCTATGATGTCCCAAACGCCTTGATTAGGAAACTGACTGAACATACAATTGGTAAGATCTTAGAAAATTACAGGTTGATGGGCATTGTTACAATATTTGTGTTTGGCTCTGTTACTCTTAAAAATAAAGTTTCAATAAGGTTTCGCAGCTTTGCCATGGAAGAATTGTTTTTGGTTCCCCAAAGAACATTTTTCTACTATAAAAAACCTTTTGTGGTAACACCATGGATGTTAAATATTCTTCATGGAACCATTGATGCCAATAAGTAAACAATTTTTTTTTTTAAATATAGAGAATATAGGATTTTCAGTGTCTTCATTTCTTCCTATATCATGTGTCAGACTCAATATTTTACTCAGTAGACTAATATTTGCTATATTATGTATTTTAAAATGAAATGTACTTACCAAAACCAGTGGATGTGATTTTTTTTTTTTTTCACAGAATCTCACAGCGGCAGTAGTGTGAGTCCTGAGAGTGATGATCTTCTAAATGACATGATAGCATGTTTGGATAGTGAATCTGCTGCCTGGGTCAAGACTGCTCCTTTGTGAGCCTGAGTCACTTTTGGCAAGTCTGTGATGATAATAAATGTGTTGGAATAAACCTTATATTGTTCATTTTCCATCCAGACTGTCATTGTTCATGTAGAACAATGATTAATCTGTGTTCATGTTGAAGTTTCAAACTTTCCCTGGGCATCTAGACTAGACGAGGGAGGTGTAGTGTCTGGACCAATCAGACACACACACAAATTATCTGTTATATTTAATGAATAATTCAGCAAACTCACTATCCCAACAAAGGTCTGTGAAACTTCTCCCAAATCAAGCCAACACTGGCAGAACCTGGTGTCCTGTTACAGGACACAGTAAGACTGATAAGTTTTACGACCCAAAAGAATGTGCAGGGAATTGATTGTGACTTAATTCTTGAGAAGGATAAATGAACCCTTTTAATCCTATATATGCTGTATAACCATGTGATAAATGTATCTAATTTTCCATCTCATGAGTTTCCTTTTATGTGGTTTGGCCTATGTCTTCATTCTCTCTTCAAAAGCATTTTGGTCTGAAACATGACTTGCATACTATGGTTAACCAAACAATGAAATTACACATTCAAATGCCCTGTTAGAATGCAATGGGTCATTAAAAACTCCAAAGGGAGCGCTTATTGGCTCACGCACCTCCAGACGGTGACATCTTCATGCTTTAAAAATCACTGATCACAAGATCAGCTCTCACTTGTCCTCTTAGCTCTCTTGTGCTCTTAGCCTCTGGCTCTCTCTCTTGGGCCTTCCTGAGAAGCCCTAATGTGAAGATGATGCTGAACTAGAAGTTCCTCAAGGACTCTCAAGCTTGCGCCCGGCTGCGGCCCATTCACCAAAGATCCTCCGACAATCACTGGTTCTCTCTCATCAAGACCACATCTGCAAAGATCAACTTGAGCTTCAACAAATTGCATCAGGACTGTTTTAATTCAAATGGGCGAGACATGCATGTATCAAACTTAGTCTCATTATTTTATACATCAAGTATCCTTTCCCCTTTTTAAGAAGGGCGTGCTAGAACTAAGAAGGGCGTGTTAGAGTTTGCTCAGGCGGTTGATCTACTGAACTTCAAACAATGCTATGACTTCTTGATTTCTTGTATTCTGTTTCAGCTCTCTTTCCCTTGGTAAACTGTATGTATGTGTATTTTTTGAAGTAGTGTAAATATTTAGTCTAGTTAATAAAATCTTGTTCATGTCACACGTGAATTTGTCCATGTCTCAAGCTCATACCTGGAGTCACTAATCATAGATCTTGATTACTTGCTCTAGTTAGTAAGAAAGACATTTCCCATGCCCTGGAAATTTTATTAATTCATTAATAACCAATATTAAGTATTCACGGGATGAACCGAGTAATTGGTTGTAGTGTTAATGTAGCTATTAAGTCAACCCGATTAACTGATCCAAATATTCATCATCAATTAAAACAAGTTATGATTTAATATTAATATTTCATAGAGATAATTTGCTACAGAGGGTTGGATCTAAGTGTAAATAACGTTTATTAAAATTATTTAAAAGAACCAAAATAAATAAAGTAACAAACTAGGGAAAACAGTAAACGCTCTTTAACTTAAAAAAAAAAGAATCCAATTATTTATGAGAATGAATTATTTATCATCCATAAAATACTTCAATTAAAGATATTACTTTGGTGAATTATATAAAGTCACGTATGAGTCTCTTTCCTTGTAAGATTTTGTACATGCTTCATCCCCCCCATGACCCCCCATAAACATCTGGTGGAGATTATGCTTTTGTTTATTGTACTGAATATGCTATTGTTTTTTTAATAGACATTAATCTTTTTAAGAATATATCCACAAAAGATTTAATTACATTTTATTTATGTATATTTATGTATATTATTAATATGCATGTTTTTCCCTTTTTTTTTTGAGTTTGAAAATTGATATTGTTCAAACAACATCAACACAAAAGAGGACCGAATAAAAACAGAACTGGGCACACCAACAATAAGGACAACCTGACAATTTTAACAACCACTTGCATCCTTGATGTTTTACTACTGCCACTATCTGGGGGTTAATTAACTTCTATACAAAGCAACATGTCATATTCTCATAATAAGTCCTGTTTTTGTTATTAACCATCCAGTATTTCCTTCCTTGTCTACTCTACTGTATTCAAGTAGGCCTATGTTTTTTACTCAACGTCCTGTAACTGTTAATCATATTCTTTCCATGTATTTTGTCCTCCCTCTCTATTTCATATGTCTCTGGTATTTGACAATGTTCACTAAATCCATTGTGATGTTTCCCTATAACATATAAAGTGTGCTATTTAACTTATCCCCCATACTTTCCACAGTGTCAGTGTTTTTTTTGTGTGTTTTTTTGGTCTTTTAATTCTTGATCCCACTGTTGTTGCCATTCTTTAAAAAAATATTTTCTATACAATACCATTCCATTCTGATCTTGAAAGCTTAATGTGTCTAATCTCTTTTTTCAAAGCTTGCTTGGGTATTTAACCTTTTATTTCCCATCATGCCTATATGCGCTTGGATTCGAATGATTACATCCTTGTTTTTTTTTTATTCTTGATTGGATTGTTATTTCGTAACTACAAAAGATTATTGGTCATATACTTTGAGACTCAAGACAGAGACAGAGTCACTACAAATTAAAGCTTTGTTTGTTAATTCTAAGGCTAAGATGGCAATATAAGTCATTTGAGGCCCGCCTGCATATCTCATTTCTCTGACTCCATGGGAACTATATTGCAAAACCTGTTTTCCTGTTATTGGATGATTTGATCCATCTGTAAAATTCGTTTAAAATGTATTTAACTTATTATGCTTCACATATATAGTAAACTCGCTCACCAAATCGGCATGTTTATTCATTGTCTTAGTTATAGCTCCAAATCTACCACTAATGAATCTAACATCCACATAGGCTTGCCATATAGTTTGGCAAAACTCCTTTTCACATATGCGCAGGTCTCACACTGCTTCATCCTCTGTTCAACCAAAACTTATTTTTTTGTGCTATTCCTCTTTACCAACTGGCATGCACCCTTTTGGTCAGGTCAGGTGTTTGTCTCCATCCCCCTCAAATCCAATAATTAACAAGCAGTTGTTTTTGGCAGATAGGCCTACTCAACAGTAGCTTCAAACAATTTCTCCTGTAATAGCACACTGGTGATGTTCTCATTGCTCTTATAATCTCAGTAGCCTACTTGAGTCTGTATTATTTCCAGCCTCGCTATTACAGATTTTGCAGCTGCAACATATGTGTTTTAATTATTCGAATAATTTTCATACCGCATTATCCGCAGACAGATGTCCCTTGGACAAATATATCACACAGGATATACGGGACTACAAAAATTGGCAAACAGGACAGGAAACAGAACACAGCATGATTAAAGAAGGCCTATGGTATAAAGTAAATAAATCTTATAGCTACATGCCATTTATAAATGACAAAGAAATACAGCGATCTTCTATTTTATATAGCCTAGGCTATATTCTTTTTCTTTCTTTTCCATGTTAAACCATATTCTCATATTCTCTTCGTTTCCTGCTACACTCTTGGTTTTTGGGGTATTTAGCTATTCACATTTTAATAATACAAATTATATATATTTTTTTCATTTACTTTAGGGGACATATAGTACTTTTTTAAATCAATTTAGTGCAAAATTACTCAAAACTATTAGCATGTATGTGTGATATTACATTTTATGAAGAAAAAAACAAACACTTTTGCGATAATCAAAATTAAATAGGCCTATGATTTTTTTTCTGGATATTGATAGAATTGGTATTGGTAGAAGCAGAATTCTGCAATCTGCTGGTTAGAAAAAAAAACTGAAAGTTGTTAAAGGAAAAAGGCCGTCTTGTTAAAAAAAAGAAAAAAAGAAGCCCGACTGTAATGAAACTTATGAAAATAGAAATGACAGGGCGTTTCCTGGTAATAGCCTATCTAATGGTTTCATTTCTTCAGTTTACCTGCAGAGACGAGCTGCTCGTGTCCATCCTTATGTGTGAGTACGTTGTTTTGTGCTTAAGTGAACCAGGGTCGTATGCAAGTTGTATCACTATTTGAATTATGTTTTAAATTTGCCTCAGTCTCGTAATGTCTATTGTGTAGGCTATTTGAACAAATGTAAAAAGATAGGCTATATTTTTCCCTCTCAGACCCACTACGTTAGCGAAGTTGTCGAAATTAGCCTACTAGAATTTGTGATTCAAGTATAAGTGTTTGGTTTAAATTTAAATATCTTACATTCAAAGATTTTGTGTGATTACAAATTGTATTTGTGTATTCAGATCATAGACAGGAAAGGAAAGATTCAGATAGGCTATATAGCCTACGCGGAAGTCAATCCTCTGTCAGTGCCAAAAAAAATGTTTTCATATATTTTTTTCAATAACCCATATATATATATATATATATATATATATATATATATATATATATATGACCACACACCTGTGCTGGATTTATTTATATTTTTTTACTAATAAAAAACACCCCAAAGACCATGTGTGACTTTATTATTATTAGGTATTTTATTATTATTATTATTCCATACCTTAGTTTAGAACAACCGAATCGAGCCCAGTTCTTTTGTAATGTAGTTTAATTTAGATAATGTTGTAAAACTGACAAAATTGTATTAAAGGGAACCAAGCTATTAATTAAGGGAAAGTCTAATGAGGACCACAACAATGGTTAAAACAACAATCCATATCCAAGAGTGAAATTGTAAATATGGGTTGTTAAAGGGAAAAAAAGCCCGGCTGTAGGCCTAGTAATGAAACTTATGAAAATAGAAATGACAGGGCGTTTCCTGGTAATGTACGTTCTCTGTTCTGATGGTTTCATTTCTTCAGTTCACCTGCAGAGGAGCTGCTCTACCGTGTCCATCCGTGTGTGTGAGTAGCCTACGTTGTTTTTTTGCTTTCCTTAGTAAGTGAATCAGGGTCGTATATGCAAGTTGTATCACTGTTTTATTACGTTTTGAATTTGCCTCAGTTTCGTAATGTTTTTTTGCTAATGTTTCGCTATTGTGTATTTGAACAAATGTAAAAAGACACAGGCTTATAAAAAATATTGTGGTAGCTTGTAAATGCAGTAGGCCTACAACTTATTTTTCCTCTGTTCATATAGTAAACCTCCAAGATTATAAGTCTTGTGCAATGCATGTTCACAACTTATCAAAGTGCCGTTTGTTTTCAGTCAGTCCCCCAGGTAACACAGAAAGCTGACTTTGCTGAGTCATATTCTGTAGCATCTTGTTCAACTTTTGCTTTTCAAAGCAAAAATGATCTCAGGTTTGTTCCCTTTGTTATTACAAAGCAATCATCATTTGATCGTTTCTTAATTTGTGATCTTCTATAATTGAACTATAAACATCATTTGTTAGCCTATGTGTTTTAATCAGTGTAACACAATTCAAATAGATATGGCTCAAATATGATTTTTTTTTCTTTGTTTCAGCAATGATGGCTCAAAATATTTGAAATATGATCCTTGAATATTCCTCACAGAATGGGTGAGCATTAATACATTTTGATGCTTATTTCATGCTTGGTGGCTGCACTAAACGCACAATGAAGACAATATGTGTATCCATAACAAAGGCAGTCTTTGATCCACTTAGGAATCACAGGAATAATAATATTAATAATAGAAAACTTCCATGTAAACTAAGATGAAGACATCCGTAACATACGGGACAATGAACAGAAATAACTCAGGATTTAAATACACAGGGGAGATCAAGTTAAAACAGAACAGGAGCAAGAACTAATAGAGGGTATGTGTGTGACATATACAGTATATATATATATATATATATACAGTCGTGGTCAGAATTAATGGTACCCCTGGTAAATATAATCAAAACTGACTGTAATTTAGCTGTATTTTATTATTTTTTTTAAATCTGTATAAAATATGCATTGTTTATCCTTTTGATCTTTCATTGATCAAAAATCGTCAAAAATCTAACATTAAATTGAAGTAAAATAATTTAACGTGTAGTGTAAATCACATTATGAAATAAATGTTTTTCTCCAAAACACATTGCCACAATTATTGGTACCCTTTTATTAAATACTTTTTGCAATCTCCTTTTAAATGAAAGATCAAAAGGATAAACAATGCAGATCTTTATCCTTTTTTACAACTTTTTTTTTTTTTTGTTTAACAGATTTTTACAGGCAGTTTTGATCATATTTACCAGGGGTACCATTAATTCTGAGCACGACTGTATATATAACATTGATATAAGTGATCGCATGGATTTAGTCCTATACCTATATTGTATTTATAAAACGCGTTCACAGGCAAATTTGTTTTATTTATTTCCCCGCCATCTAAATCAGACACATATAAATGTCAGATGCAATTCCTGGCAGCATTTCAATATCCGTGGATCACTGGATCTTTGGTAAGTTGTAAGGAACACAAGTCCAACCTTTAGTTTAAACTGATAATCGTTTGTTTTATTCGCGTTTTTCAGGTTTTTCACGTTTTTATTCAGTTTCCTCTTTTGACACTCAGTCCTGCTGAGGGGGGGCGTGTTCTTGCGGGAAAGTGACGTCAATACCTTCTATTAACTACCAGAGAGACTAATCAGGAACACAGGCAAAACGGGAACAGAGAATATGTAACCAAAACAAAATGAAACTAAACAAAAGCCTGACAGCTTAGAGGCAGGTTTTTTTAAAACTCATACAGTACATAATTTATGAAGATTATTAAATTATTTAGAGATGGACCTTTCAAAATGTGAATTTGTGAAAATGTGAATCATTATTTTTCTCAACTTATTTGGTATTGACATGCCCTTTTTTAAAAATGTCCAATAATTTGCTCTTTTTAGACTACAGTTCTATACCATGGTCGGACTGGAACGAACAGCACGTAAGTGCATGGTCAAAGACAATTGGGATTAAACCAGAGCACATACAAAAACTTGAGAAAGATGAGGTAACAGGACCTGTTCTTCTAACTGTTACAAAATCATATTTAAAAGAACTTGATTTTGGAGGAGGCCAAATACAGCTTTTGCTTAGTAAAAGAGATGAACTTATACAACTAGACAAGTCAAAAACAAATAAAAAGAAATCCAAAGAGGAAGCAAAACATGAAATTGTGTCTTCCAGTGATGACATTACTCCTGAACAAAACTTTTCTACATGTGATATTCTTGAATCAGCCGTGTATTTGCCACAGAGTAAATTTCGGACATTTAATGATAATGACGAACACTTCAGCTACATAAAACATGCCGTACTCCTACCAGAGACAGGTATTGACAATCTGATCACTCCATGTCATGAGTATAAATCACTGGAAAATGCCTGTAAATTAGAACCAAGAAAGCTAAAGATCAAATTTGCAAATGAAGTCATTCGATTTGCATGTGCGTGCATGAATATGCGTGCAAATGGCACAATCCACTTTGGGGTCATGGACAAGACAAAAACATCATACAAACATGGAGAGATAATTGGATTTCCCATTGAAGACAAAGAGGTCTTTGAAGAAGCTTTAGACTACATTGAACATTGTTTTCCAACACAGCACTCTGATGCCAGAAAATGTATCAAGCCCCCAAAATTCATAAAAGTAATTGACAGAGACAGTCAGCCCCAAAACTGGATTGTAGAAGTTGATGTAGTTCCTATAGTGAACGTTGTGAGGAAAAAAATGTATAGTGCCCGTATTCCAAAGTTCAACGAGAAAGCAAATAAAGTTGAATATGAGCAAAAAGCTTATTATCAAAGAGTTGGACCTAATACAACACGTATTACTGAAGATGAACTTGTCAGTTTCATTCAAGCTCTTAAAGACATTGACCAAAAAAGAGAATGTGAAGAAAACCAGAATCCGATACAGGCTAATGTTAAAGAGGACTTAGGAAGAAAACTCTTAGTCCTTCTGACACATGGGAAGAAATACATGGACAAAACATTGCGTTACATTATTGTTTCAAATAGATTTGATCAAGAAAACCTACAAAACATCAAGTTCCTTGCTCACATGAATATCTTCTGTGTTTTTGATTTTGACCCTGACTCAAAATCATCTGGACTTTGTCACAATTACCAAGAGCACCATGCCGTAAACCTGCACTTCCTGCGTGATTATGATCATAGGGAGAACACTGCTGAATTAGTCAAGAAGTTACAGCTCTTTGACAGAACAAGCTGGATATTCTGCAATGGTCGAAATGATTACATTGGAGATGAGTGTCCATGTGATGCAAAAACCTGGATCAAAAACAAGAAAAAACTGTTGAAAAGAGCTATATCTGTGATCTGCAATGAGATTCTCCCTAAAAGATCATTTGCAGTGCTTTTCATTCTCACGTCTGACTTTGAACAACCCCTAGTTGACACATTTCATGAATTCTACGCAGAAATGAGTGGCCATGAGGACATAGTCATAATCTCAGAATCAAGGGAGAATTACAAGAAGTGGTCAAACCTTGCCCAAGTGTCTTGCTCGACAGATGTGCTTGAACAAATCAGTATTGTTGGTATGCAAATGAGTCATGTAGATGCTACAATTCAAAGCATTCAGCTCACCAGTGTTCAGGCCACAAGGCATTTGCCCGTGTCAAACAATGGACTGTGCTTTTTAAAACCTGTTGATGAAGATAGTATGCTCTCCTTAGAAGTAGTCCGTGTTGACCAGTGTGATGAAACAAATGTAAATTTCATGGAACAAGAGCAAATACAAAAAATTGAACGATACTTCTATCAAGGAGGAAAAATTGACTGGTTAAATATGTGGCTGGCTGACAGAAATCAATGTGGGGAAATCATCAAACGTGATGCATATGCAGAAATTAACAAAATGTTGGAAGACCTTGAGCAGACCGACTCATTAAAACGCTCCATTGAAAATATCAACATATATCATCAACCTGGAAGTGGCGGAAGTACAGTGGCACGACAGATCCTCTGGAACTGGAGGAAAAAAGTGCGATGTGCTGTTGTTAAGCAATTGTACCAGGCTGCAACTGTCTGTGAGCATGCTGTACAACTTTGGAATTACGAGGAGGTTGACAAGAACTCCTGTTTACCTGTGCTTCTGTTGCTGGAGGATTGCAATGTTAACTATCAGGATGACCTCAGACGAGAACTAAGCAATGCAGTCACAACAATGAAAATAAGTTCATTAAAACTGTGTTTCATCATTCTCTGCTGCAAAAGGTCACTTGATCCAGAAAGAATGTGTAAAACACTGCCTTTACGCACAGTCGCAGTTACACACAAACTATCCCCTACAGAAAAGAAGCTCTTCTCAAAGAAAGCAGAGGCTCTCAAGCCGAAGTTTGAAGCAGAATTTATACTCACTTTGGTGCTCATGAGTAAAGAGTTTGAACAATCTTATGTCACAGACTGTGTTAAGAAATGTGTTAAGGAAATTGATCATTCATCTCTTCAGACACAGTTGATCAAATTTGTGGCACTACTGAACAGCCATATTGAGGATTCTTACCTGTCTGTATCACACTGTGAGGCATTCCTAGGTTTAGGAATTCACTTTGACAAATCGGATCAAATGGCCGAATGTCCGGAGTCGTCATGGGCTGATGAAGTTCGACACCAAACATTTGAAAATTCCTTAAGTGAGCAAGCCAGGTTTTTTTTCATACAGCTGAAATCTAGTGAGACACATATCTTCTCTGTGAGAATAATTCACAATTTGATAGCTAAGGAGATTCTGAAGCAGCTCTCCAGCTATCAGAGCCAAAGTGAAATAGCAATGAGTCTCCTTAAGGACAAAGTGCTGTTCGACCACAGATTTGGAAGAGAGGAATTTCGAAAGTTTATCCGAGATCTGTTTATCAAACGGACCAAAAAAAGCAAGGGAGATCCAAATGACAGTTGGTTTTCTCCTTTAATAGAGCATGTTAGCGAGACAGAAGATCTGGAGAAAGCCATTGACCTTTTAAAGGAGGCTTACACTCGTTTTGATGAGGACGCATTTGTTGCTCAACAGCTTGCACGACTGCTTTATGAAAACAAATGTTTTGAGGAAGCAGAGATTTGGGCTAAAAGAGCCAAGTCTCGTCTCCCACAGCACACATATATACTTGACACACTGGGACAAGTATACAAAAAGTGGTTCTATGGAAAACATGATGCCATAAACCAAAAAGATCATATTCAACCAGAGGATGTCACTGATATCATTGATACTGCTCTGAAAGGAATCATTACTTTTAGAGAATCTGAAAAATGCCCCCAGTCACAGACTGTCTGCTTGAATAATTCTTATTTTGGAGAAGTTGATATTGGATGTCGATTGCTTGAGCTCCTGTCATATGTTGACATTTTTTCTACTTCAGAGGGAAAGAGGAAGTTGATGAATTACCTGCTCACTGACTACATACCAAAGGAAGTAGAGAAAACTTGGCAGAAGTTTCATGGCCTTTTAAAAGGAATGAAAGATAGCATTAGAAATGCCCTGGAATGTATTTCGGAGGATCTTGCTCGCTTTCAGAATTACAGTTCTGAAGATGAGGAGGAGTTTGATGAAGGAGAGCCTGAAACGGTAAATAATCCAAGAAAATGGCTCCTCAGGAAAAGTGCTGTGTATGCCAAGTTGTTCATCTCATGTGACATTGCTGACATTGGGGCTTCTGATACAAACACAGTTACCCCATTAATGAGACAAATGAAGTCTTTCCAACTCGGAGGTGGTAACGTTACAACAATTCTTTACCTGCTCTCTGATAAGAAGAAACAAAGAGCTGGAGAAAAACTTGAGGAAATAATTAGCCTTTTCCCAGCTAACCTGAAAAGGGATCTTGACCAAACGGAGCTCATAAACTTCATCTTCTGTCAGATAGCGCTCTCCTGTGCTTCACCTGGCTCTGGAAAAATTCTTGCCATTGAAGAACTTCAAGATCTCAGTAGGCAGTTTTGCAGTGAAAAGAGAACTGCCTTACCAGATACTACATATTTGCTCCTTTCACTGTTATTTTGGCCTGAGGATCCAAGAAGCAACATTGCCACGAATGTAATAAAAACGCTTCACAGATATTCTGAGATTAAATCTGCTGCCTCAAGAAAAGGAAGGATTTTCACCCACTTCCTCCTCGGAAAAGCAAGGGGTCTAAATAAAATTGTGCACAAGAGCACAATTGAAAAATTCTGCAAGGGTACCCTCAGTGAGAGACGCCTCAAGTGGAAAGGCGGTGAAGTCTGGACTAACCCAGATGTTGTTAAAGTGCTTAAACGGGTAACTGGATACACCGACAGTGGAAATCTGTTTGTTCGGGTATCTGATCAAAGCAACATCAGAGTCATTCCACTTTTTAATGCCTCCTTGCCAAGTTCAAATGAGAATGTGACCTTCTACCTTGGGTTTTCTCTTCATGGAGTAGTAGCTTTTGACATCAAGGTAGCAGAGTGAAACCATATATATTCAAATCACTGTAAGGGAGCTTAATGATATGAAATATATGTAGAATATGCAGCTGCATTCTTATATAAATTTTGTTCTTTTTGACATTTGTGTCTCATAAACCTGTTTTAAGGAAATATTGTTGAATGATGAATAAATAATCTTTATTTCTAATTTTATTTTGGCTGGAAATCAAAAATAGCAGTGATGTTGTGTTTAGTAAATAATGTTTTAAAGTGTGATTGTATTTAACCATGCTATCGTAATTCTATAATCCTATATTTTTTGAGGCATGGTTTTCTCATCTCTTTAGTGATGCAACAATACAGTATATACATTTTTTTGGGTGGTGACTTTCAATGAAATCAATACACACACACACACACACACACACACACACACACACACACACACACATATATATATAATACAAATAAACTTTAGAAACTGTTTTAGAAATATGCCTGATATTGCATTACAAAACTTACAGATCATATTTACCATGTTGAATACAGTAGTTCCAGTTTGCAATTATGTGTTTTAATCCTGATACATTAAACGTGTGGTATTAAATTATTGTTGACTCCTACTTAATGTGTCCCGCTGAAGTCCTTTTAAATTACCAATGACATAACATAACATTCTACAACAATCTACAATTGGTTCCTACCAACTAATCAAATAAAACAGCTTGTGATTTTTTTCTCTGCCTATTCCATTCTGTATGAGGTGCTTGAAGTTAAAGCAGTTAGATTTAAAAAAGTATTAAAAACTACAGCTTTTCCTCCATCAATTTACAGTGTGTTGTTTAAATTCTTGAATGAATTTAAGTATCAAGGTCAACTGTTAACCAGAGTCATGCTGTTAACCCTTCCCTGCCAGCGTTTTTTGAAAAAAAGTTGCCTACCACTGCCAGCATTTTTGATCTTTTTCACAAACGTTTCATAGCCCCCTGCATATTTAGAACAAAACAGTGTCGTAATTCAGCTTCAGTATAGTTCAGGGTTGAATCATTTCTGTTGTAAAAAAGTTATTATTTCAGTTAATTAATCTATATAGCCACTCTGATGTCTTCATCCAGCTCAGTTCAGTTCTCATTTAATGGTGTCATTATAGCCGCGTGTCCATAACCCTTCAAAATGCGCAAATTGAAAATACACACAATGGAAACTCGTCCATTGCTGCAGCAGCTTCAGGTTGGTAGCGGTAGTGGGTAGTCCCATAGGGTAGTCCCTTTCTTTTACTGTCTATGGGTAGTCCAAGGCATTGTTGTTTATCTGTACTTCTGGGGTTCTTCCCCACCGGAGCCTCGCTTTCGATTTCATAATGGCGGCTGCGTGAAATCCTCAGCGTATGCTTTTTAATGCCCCGCGGAAATCCTGTACACGGTTGTCTATTGGGTTAAATTTGGTTAATATCTAAATGTAACTTCATGTAAATTTACAACAACATATTTTACCCAGTCTCTTGTATATAAAACCATATGGTGAATAGACCGACTGCAGTAGGTCATCATTACTTGTCGTAAGTTGATCCTATGTGTATTTTTAATTTTTCAATTCACAAAACTTATAGTCTGTAGGGTGAGTGAAGCCCAACTGAGTAGCCTATATGATATTATAGCCTACTCAGTTTATATGAGTATAGAATATTTTAATCCGTGTAGATCTACACTGTAACCTTTATATTTAAATGAACAAAAAACACAAAATTGTCAAGTCTATGTGGACGGGTTATTAATCGGTAAGCGTTGATTTAATTATGTTATTTCGCAGTCTATCTTCCTAATGGACGCATTAAGAACAACAGGGGCTTAAAACTGCCAGGGTTGTATACCGGCTCCAGGTCTGCAGCCTCCCCATATAGGAAAATTCCGTCAATGGCAGGTAAAAAGAGTTACAGTAACTCAATCCACAGTGTTATACATTTCTTTAATTTACAAATTAACACAAATGAAATGTTCTTGGAACCTTCTTTTTTCCACAACACAATTTTTTCACAGTACAGCCATGTCAAATCTGAACCACACATAATTATACACATTACTGCTACTTACATCTGTCACCTATATATATATATATATATATATATATATATATATAATAATTAAGGTATATTATGTTTTTAAACCTGTTATTTTCAACAATTCTATTTACATCTGATTTCTGAATTTATGATTATCAGAAGTTTTGAAATAGCAAACAAGAACAAAAAGGATTATCAAAACCATCAAAGTATACACTTACCTAAAAATAAAATTATAAAACAGGCAATTCATTATGCAGGTCAATGTCATTTTTTCTACTGAAATGGAGTGGAGTGATAATAGGCTATTAGCTTGTGGAGAGCTTCATGATTATATAATGTATAGTGCAGTCTGCTGAACACTTGTTTTTAGAATCTAAACAATGACTGCTTCACAGCTGAGACTACAACTTAGAATCACATTAAAACACTGGTGTGTTAACATTATACACATTATTAAGAAGAATCATTTAAACAAAGCTTAATCACATTGATTTGTAGCCCATTTTATTGGGTCTATTCAGATTATAATTTTTAAGCACCCACAACAACATACAGAATCACATCATAGCAAAATCCTTTTTAAATATTGCTGTTGAACCTCAAAACACAAAAAAAGATGGACTATATTTAGTGTTAGAGTGAGTGCCCAAAATGCAGACCACACTGCTATGATTATGGGGGCTGAATAGCAATTGGCTTTATGCACAGCTGCACTACTTCCTGAACTTAAGCCAGCTCCTTTGTTTCCTGTCTGCCATTATTGGCCAAGCTTGATTAATTCAGGTGTGTCTGATTATTGTTGCTGTGACTACTGAGGTTAGGCACACCTGAACTAATCAATTTGTCTAATAATGGGAGACAGGAAACAAAGGAGCTGGCTTAAGTTCAGGAAGTAGTGCAGCAGTGCATAAAGCCAATTCAGGGGTAACTCCTTTCAAGGTGCTCTAAGTGTATGAAACACTGTGCCCCCTGCAGACGGGAAGGTGTCAGTACAACGTGCCCTGCGCCTCCTCACCGAGGAACTCCTCCAGCACGTTTATGATTCCACAGGCCTCGGGAAAGCTGCTGTGCTCGGCACGTGCGTTCTGCAGCAGCACATCCCCGTTTCCACAGCTTTGCAGGAACAGACAGCAGCGGAACAGAGCGTAGTGGCTCATTTCAGCCTGACGGATGAAGCGCTTCAAGTTGTTCATGTCTTGGATGGCCTGCATAGAGAAAGAATGTGCACGTTGAGGACAGCCATAATGATGTGATTACCATTTCTGAATAGGATCACTCTTAAATCAGGTTGGATTTTTTTGTCAATTTAATAATTTAGCTGATTAGTAATTATTATTAGTTAATACTTTATACTTTTTAAATTTAAGTTTATACAGTACTTTTTTATTATTATGCATTTTATTTAAAGGCTCCTTACATGACACTTTTTTACAGGACACCTTAAAAACACAAAACAATTAACAATAAACAAATACTCATTATTATAGCCCGGATACCAGTTTAAAAATGAAAAGCCTGCAGAAAAATATGGGTCTTAAGGTGAGATTTAAAACACAAAGACTTTCACTGTTTCACACATCTTGTGGCAGCAGGCTCCATAAATAAGGCTCCATAAATATCACGAGTGATATTCCCATAGGCTACGCCCCCTTGTCTCCCCAAAGTATTATAATCGATCATGCGCATCCCGTGTGCAGAATGATGCACTTGAAGCAACACCAAGTCACAGCAGCAACGCCTCACATTGAAAAGAACATAGCGAAGGGATTATATCTATAATCTATGCTTAGTAGGGCTGGACGATTTGGGGTAAATGTCATTGCCATTATTGAGGTCAATATTGCAGTTGTGATATGCGATTCCGATATAATAAAATGGTTTCATGAGTCCAACTTGCTTGGTTCTAAAGTAAAATGCACACACAGATTAATGTTTATTTCTCAAATCAAACTAAAAACAACAACTAAATGATTGATAACACCTGATCAATAAACCATCAACCAAACCAACATTACAGTGATTCCATTATAATTGAAAGCTATCAACTTAAAAAAAAAAAAACATTATTAGGCTTAAAAAAATACAACAGCTTTTAAATTAAGTGAACTTTAAACAATCCCCACATAAACCCATAATATCCATCTTAACAGGTAGGATACAGAAATTGAATAAAGTTATCAAACAGTCTGCGCTGCATGAATTATAAATTATATAGAATAATCCTTATTAAAGCTACAAAAGTTCTTTAGTCAAGATCAGTGAGTAATTTTCTAATTTCCCTTTGTTCTTTTAACTTTACTGACAGAACGCTTTATTCGCTGCTGGCCCTTTAAGAGAACCCGTTGCCGAGACGCGGATCTCACATGCGGCTCATAGCACAACTCTTTTCGTCCATAAGACTTTTCTTATGTTATGAAGATATTCGACAAAACGACATTTTGGCATAATTGTGTGTGTTATTGTTCGTTCAAGCTCGAAAGAGAACTGTATTGTGGCACGCGGTCAGTGCATGCGCATTATGGCGCGCGTCTCTCTGCGAGTCTCATTTAGGGCATTCAGCTTTTCACTTCTTGTCGTGCAAAATGCGAAAAGGCATTTGCACGAATAAGAGCGGGATCGTGTAACACTAGTCAAAGGATGACAAAAAAGAAGAGATGCTGCGTTAATAGCCCTAATTTGTTTATTTCATATAAAATCGCGGCATTTTGCGTTATATAATTGCATAGGTTTGAGATCGCTATTACGATTGCGATATGATTAATCGTGCAGCACTAATGCTTAGTGTATTCTATATGCAACAGTTTTTTGAGCCTTTTCTTTTAACAGTTTTAAATTTCAGTGCGCATGAAGAACAATAGCACTCTCTCGACTCCATGCTGTAATCTCACATACACCTGACCCGGGAGAAGGGAATATGATTTAGAAAGGGCAATAAACTCCACTTCAGCAAGATAAAGTCATTTTATGCAAACCATAGACCTTTATGCTTTATCTACAAACAAAGTAGGCCTATAATAATTGGAATATTGATCTTGAAGAGAGTGTCGTCGTGTTACTGTCGCAAACGAACGCGACACGCTGTGTGAATGCTGAATGGAGAATGACTGAGGCAAGATGACTTTTCCGTTAACTTTAACTTAGCGACTAAAATTACACATTATGCAATGACTTTAGAAGTCTTGGAATATAGGGTGAAAACTTGATTGTGCTTTACAAAGTTTTTTATGCCATTAGTGGGGCTTAACAAAATAACACAATACTATGCAGAATATCGGACGTCACTGAGAAGCTGCAGCCGTGGCGGGAGGATTTTAAGTGTGGCGGCCCGCCACGGGAGAATGAATGTAGCGGAAACACTGCGAATTATACTGTTTATGTTTGCTTCGAATGAGAGAGTACTGTCAAGGATGACCCTCAGACTTTTACCTTGTTAAGATACAGACACTGGTAAGTTGTCAATATGCACAGATGAACGTGGCTAACTTAACGTGGTTAAGTTTAAGATTTGAAGTAAACCATTCTTTAATATCTGCTAAACAATCTGAAAGAACAGAGGAAGGTTTGGAGGACAGGTAAAGTTGGGTGTCATAGGCAGTGAAATTAAATACTAAATTTTCTAAAAATATTACCAAAGGGTAAAAGATAAATAATAAATAAAAGAGGACCCAATACTGAGCCCTGTGGGACACCTGTATTCACATACAAAGTCTTTGAGCTAAACTGCTTCAACTGTACAAATCAAGAATGACCCGTAAAGTACGATCAAAACCAAGTCAAGGGGGTACCAATAATTCCAACAGACTCCAATCTGTCTAACAAAATGCTGAGTGAGATAGTATCAAATGCTGAACTTAAATCGAGCAGAATTAATATAGATAAAAGTCCTGGGTCAGCAGCAAACAATAAGTCATTAAAGATCTTAACTAATGCGGCATCAACACTATGAAAGGACGAAAACCAGATTGAAATTGCTTCCACAGTCCATTTTGAGAAAGATGATTATGGACTTGGGCTGCTACAAACCTTTCCAATAGTTGAAATTTCAAAATAGTTGGGAAAAAAAATTGAATGAAATGGGAAAATAATCAAAGTTACTTGATTCAGCCCCCAGTTTCTTAACTATAGGAGTTATCACAGCAGTTTTCAATTGAGACGGAACAATACCAGAAGAGTGTTACGGTTAGCGATGTATCATTTAAAAACTATTCTTTGACCCAAATCAAGTTAGAATAACTCAAATAAATCTCCTGCATTTAAAGGGATAGTCCCCCCCAAAAAATTCTGTCATTTACTCACCCTGTATATGACTTCCTTTCGTCCGGGGAACACTAAAGATATTTTGAAGAAAAGTTGGTTACCAGACGGTTTTGGATACCACCACCGGACAAAAAAAAAAAAGTTTCAATGGGAACTGAGGTTTTGTTATCAACATTCTTCAAAATATTTTCTTTTGTGTTCAGGAGAAGAAAGGTTTTGGAATGACATGAGGGTGCGTATATGATGACAGAATTATCAATTTGGGTGGACTATCCCTTTAACTATTTGCAACCAATAGCATGTTAGCATGCTAAGTCTAACCTTTTCAGCAATTTTTTGTTAAAGCCATTGAAAATTATTGATGTGCTCCTAACACAAATGTATTTTAAATAAACTTCTGTATTATGAATTTGTTAATAAATATGTATTATTACATTTTAATCAAGTACATTGAGCAAACATAAATGAGTGAACACCACATTAACCTTAAGTTTAAAGTTCTCCAGGATCTGACGGAGGAGGAAAGGGTTAAAGCGCTCAGAAGCATTGAGGAAGGCTTGGATCCAGTCGTCACAGAACCGGTTACTGACTGCAGAGGTTAAAATAACAACACAACATTACCAAAATAACATGAAAGGAGAAAGCCTGTAGATTGAGTGGCTTATGATGACGATGCTCCTGCTGACCTTCATTGGTTAGTGTGGGAGGGCTGGTTGAGAAGTTGATGATCAGTTTGGTGTGAGAGTCCTCTGACATGGCCTTACAGAGGGAGGCTGTAGTGGTGTCTTCCTGGACTAGACCCTGCAGGCTTGCTGCTTTGATGAATCTAATCAACACAATTGATCAAGCTGCAGTAACTATCAGTAATTAAACTGCAAGAGTACTGCATAAAAAGAACTTTGTTCTCCATACCTTGCTACATCTGCTTCTGTCTTCTCATCCGTCCCCGTGACCTCTACGAGCTTGTGACTCAAAGCCTATTGCAGAGATGTGATGTTACGTTTATTTAATACAGTATATTATTGTTTTCAGATGTAAAGTGTGTATGATCTAGACAGCAGTGGTTTCTTACAGCATGCAGAAGGTACCCGACGTTCCCCTGCAACAGATGAACCACTCTGTGAATGTGCATTACTGACTCTTCATACCACTGGTTCAGGTAGGGCCTGACATCTGTCTCCAAGTTAAGCATCTGTAACAAGAGGTTCCCAATGATTTTTACAGCAAATGAATATCAAAGGCAGTGTGCAGTGTTTCAACAAAATAGACCAATTTCAACATTGTTGACACTCACCTCTGGAGTCAAACAGCCCTGCAGACCCTGGACGTACTTGTCCAGCTCAATTCTGAATGTTTGTATGGTTAAGTAACATAAATTATTCTATTAAGAGAAAACAGTATTTGAATGCAATCGTAAAACTTCATTGCACAATGCTGTTTTTCTTTCTTCAGTTTAAAGTCACCATGAAATTAAAATGTACAGTTCTTTTTATGGAACATCGCAGTTTGTTAATATAAATGATTTATCTGTGCATGCATATCCTTTTTTAATTTTATTCATGTGCCCTCATAATCTGTAATCAAAACAACTTCCCCTCCCTCAAATTACAGTGCCACCTCTTCTCTGTGTTTACTGGCGCAAGGACAGGACAATCACATGGCATCATAGCAAACTACAACCATACAATCAATTCCAAATTGTTCTACTTGTTCGAGAAGCCGTTTCACTTGGATATACGGAACAATGGAAAAGAAAAGACTATTAAAACTTCTGTTTCATGGCTACTTCATGCCATGGTCAGTCATTTTTGATTTGAGGATATAGATTCAGGCCCTTCTCTGATCCTCCGAGAAGACACACCACCCAGCCGTTGCCATCGGCCTCAGGCTGTTCCGGAGATTTCTCTTGCTCCAGAAGACAGCAGTAACAGCCCACCGCTTGCTCAGGGATGCTTGAAGACCAACAATCATTAATTCAGTTAAGAAAGAAAATACATGGCGATATACTAAATGACAATGGGGTATGGTTCTGGATATTTATTTGTGCAATGAGGGATAATTAAAATCTAGTAATTTTAGTACTTCATCTTATTTCAGTTAGTTGCCAAAGAAATATTTCTAATTTTCATTTCAAATTAATTTAACATTTCTACGTTTTAAAAGTTAAAGTTTAACATATATTTTATTTCAGCTTCATTACAATTAAAGCTGCAGTCTGGCGTTTTTCCTCTTTGTCGCCATCTCTGTTTGAAATCTGCAATTGCAGTCATTCACGGAAACGGAATTATCAACTTTATGTGAGTTGTACTTCAACACCATCGACACGGCACAGCGCGGATGAACACAATGTTTGAGGAGAGTGTGCGGCTGTCAGTCACCGCGCCGGTGTGGATACTGGCATTCAGAATCACAGATTATTATAAGTAATAATATCACGCAAAACCGTGCAAATTATACTTTGTTCTCAAATTCTTAATGTTGACAACATCAGCATTGCGTAACGTCAAGGACAAAATGTCCTTCCAATATGTATCCTTGTTTTAGCATGGTCCGGTTACAGTCCAGCAGCCTCACAACCTCGCATTATAGCTCATACTAGCCGAGACTCCTTCTTTATATGTACAGATGAGACGTAATGATGCAAAGACATGCTTGAATCTCCCGTGGAAATCCACCAGTACGACTGGAATTAAAAACATTATTACAAGCTTACCGCTTTGAGTTGAGCTATGGCAAGCAGAAAGTTTTGAACACTGGCTGGTTATGCATTTTATCAAATATGTGTTTTGGATAATGTTTTATCCCCCAAAAAAGCTATGGATTGCAGCTTTAATTAAATTTTTTTTTTTACAGTGTTAGTGAACAATAACAACACTGATACGATGTACCTTAGTTCCACGGTGGCAATGTTACCCATACCCCCCAGCAAAGCGCCCTTGCTCAGCCTGCGGGAGATGTAGCTTCGTAGTTCTGGTTCCGCATTGGATGGCAAGCTGTCATCCAGCAGGGTGAGACTTTAAGAGTGAAAAAAGGTGTGTAAAAAATTTGAAAAAACTATAACATCAACAAGGAAAGGCAAAGTGAACAAGCGGACAGACAAAGCCGCTAGACAGATTAGTTCAATGGTTATGAATGAGATGAGCAAGTCAACATGATGAAAAGCAAGGCACAAAATCCTGTGTGCATTTTTTGACTAAAGCCATGATTTTTCTTCCACCACAACATTGAAAGCCACTGGACTGCGATGACTGAGAGATGACGGACCCCTCTTTACCTAAAGTCATCCTGACTTGTTGTTGAGTCTGATCTCCTCTGGCTCCAGGCCACACTCTCTCCAGAAGCCTCAGATCTGGGTAGTTTGATAATGCATTTAATACTTCATAAGCATTATGTTGAGACCTCCCAGGTTATAAATGGCCTACATGTTCATGTGTGGTGTTTTACAATGTCTTACTGTGTATAACTCATCCATACAGTCATATGACTTCATAAGACTAACTCACGATTATGAACTATGCTGCCAATGTAAAACATTGCTCTCATGTCATTCAACTCTTAATTCATAAGCACAAAAATAGGGAATTTTAACTCATACGCGTAGAAAAGAAGCAAACAACAAATGCATAAATCTCAAATACTCTTTAATATGAGGCATAAAAGGACAAAATATTTCTAAAACAAAGTAGCATTTTGCAAAGCATTCTGCAGTTGGAACACCAGACACAAAATCACTATCTCATGACGAATGTTAGTAAGTAAAACCACTGTACCTTGTGTTTTGGTAGTAGTATATTGCATAGTAGCAATTAATCTGTTGTATCTTCTGGCTGAATCCGGCGATCTCTTCGTTGTCGAAGTCTACATCCCTTTCATCCACGTCTATGGACTCCTGGAAGGAAGAGGTCTGGGATGTAAACATATTACAGGCAAAGCAAGAACACTAGCGACACTACGGATTACGTGCTATTCCGATAGCTAAAAAATGACAGCTGTCCTAAATATGTCAATGCATTAAAGCCGTGTAAATATTTTGTTTAGAAATCCATTTGTGTTCTACGCGACATTTGACTTCAGACACAGCAGTGAAAAGCTCTACTTGTGAACGCATGCGCAGTAGTGGCGTTTTTTGGATGAATCTTGTAAATGAATGAATCGTTCACGTCACCTTCTGAGCTCATATTTTCATCCTACCTTCAAAGACTGATTATAGCACAAAACATATAATTTTATGAACATAGTTAACATATACGCTCATCCAATGAACAAAACGTGTTCATTTTCGGATCAATTTATGTTTATTTGGTCTATCTTATTAATGTAACAAGGTGAGAAATGGAAGGGAAGAATGACTACTGATGACCACATAATTAATTTTATTTAGGCTATTATTATTGTCTTTTTTTATAGTTCCCAAGCCTGACCAAATGGAGGAATCTACTGTGACATAATGTTCCGGATTTGTTATTTTTCGTGAACTGATTCAAAAGACTCGAATCACTTGGAGGAATCAATAGCGTCACCAACTACCACACATGCGCTTTAAGGTTGTGTGGGTAAGCGCGCCAAAGCAATAAGAGCTTCTGGATCTTCTGAGCGCACTGCTATTGTTAAAAGCATTTTTTGTGAACATGCCGTCAAATGTAGAAATAAAAGCAGTTTTGCGTGACCTGCGTTACCTCACGCAGCGTGCAAAGGAGCTGAGCGGTACAGATGGGACTGTGATCCGTCAGCAGGACACGTTTTTCAAAGTGCCTGCAGGACGGCTGAAACTCAGGGACTTCCAGGATGGGACAGGACAGTTGATCTTCTATGAGAGGCCAGATACAGAAGGACCCAAGCTGTCCAACTACTCCATAACCCCTACCAGCGACCCACAGGGGCTTGTCAAGGTTCTGACGGATGCACTGGGGCAAGTGGGGCAGGTGAAGAAGGAGAGGAGGCTGTACATGGTGGGGCAGACCAGGGTGCATGTTGATTCTGTAGAGGGCCTGGGGGACTTCATGGAGCTTGAGGTGGTGATGAAAGAACACCAGAGCAGAGAAGAAGGAGTGACCATCGCAAACCAGCTAATGCTGGAGCTTGGAGTGAAGCAGGATGATCTGATCGATGGCGCTTACATGGATCTCTTACTGAAGAACCAGCAAAATGGACATGCACCATAGACTCTGACAAGACAGATTTGTGGTCTACTCTGTGGCACTTAAAGCCTTCTATCAAAGAGTGTATGGCACAAACAATGCTTACTCATTAACATTTTTTTTTACCTTTAAGCTTTTGCACTGCTATACAAAATAAAAGCACAGTCTGTTGAGATTATAAAGTATTATTTGAAATTATCTATACCAACAGAATAAACAATGTGCATGAATTATGTTTGGTCTGTTTTTATTCTTTGTTTTGTTTTTCCAACCTCTAGTAGATGGTGGGAAAATAGGACCATAGAAAATGTCAGGGCAAAAAATAAATAACATTTAAAGTATTGCTGCAATCAATTTGTCAAATTCAGAAGGGTAACTATTTATTTTCATGGGCATTTTTTAAATTCATATACACTCACCTAAATGATTATTAGGAACACCATACTAATAGTGTGTTAGACCCCCTTTCCCCTTGCATTATTTAGAAATGTTGGCCTATATTGATGGTAGGATAGCGTCTTGCAGTTGATGGATATTTGTGGAATACACATCCAGGGCATGATGAGCCCGTTCCCCACATCCCAACGATGCCATTAGGTTGCGATCTGGTGACTGTGGGGGCCATTTTAGTACAGTGAACTCATGTCTAGAACAGTCATGCTCAAGAAACCAATTTGAAATTATTTGAGATTTGTGACAAGGTGCATTATCCTGTTGGAAGTAGCCATAAAAAAAAAATAAAAAAACAGCCATGAATAATGGAACGACACATAGCTTTAAGAATTAAGGGCATGTAAAAACATGGGTCATTTTTAATAAATTCAGCTATTTTTTGTGTTGTGGACTATATATAAACACCTTTTAAGTAAAAATCTTATCCAGGACAGTACTAAATAAAATAATATGGATTTAGTATGATCCCTCTTGTTAAAATTATTAACATTTTGCACATTCTGGTGTAAAAAGGTGTAAATTTTTGATCTGTATTAAGACGCTTAGTTAGCAGAACATTAATAGTACAGACCATTTTCTAAAAAAAAGCTGAATACTAGTCTTTAGATTAGATTGCAGTAAGTGTTGACTATGAAGAGAAAAAGCAAACAAGAAAATTATTATTAATATTATTTTTTTTTAAAAAAATTTTTTATTGCAATCTCAAGATTTACAAACAAACATGGCTGCATAACTTTCTTTTCTTATTAGAGTACAAAGAAAATTTAGCCAGAGGGAGCAGCACTTAATAAAACACGAAAATAAATCCAAGTACAAAAAAGGATATTTGTAAGGAAAATAAACATAAAGAATAAATAAATAAATGGTAACAATTATGATATAACATACAAGACAAATAAGGGGTGAATGCAGTCTTTGTTCATCCATTAATCTCAGTTGGGAAGAGTTTTAGGGTATCATATGTTTTTTGTGCCTTAGGACCTTTCAAAGTTTTTAAGGATTTTATATACAGTTTAAATTCCTTCAAGAAGACTACAAATTTGGGAGATGATAAAAAACAAGAAAATTATGAAAATATTCGGTTCAGTTAACGCGTATGTCAAAGAGGCTCTCCAAACAGTTAGGGGGCAGTACCGTTTAGACAGTCCTTTTGTGCTCTCGCGAGAGTACATGTTTTCCCAAATTGCACCGCGCGCCTCTCTTCCTTCCTCTTTCCGCCATATTGCAGAACTGGTAAGGTTCAGGATTCCTTCAATGCTTGAATAATCTGTTTAAAATCACGGACATCGGTGTGTATCAGCAACAGCTAGACTGAAATATGTGTTTATGAGCAGCCTAAAAGCCAGGTTTTTGAGTCATTTGGTCAATCATGGCAATATAAACGCATATATTTCCCAGATATTCATGATTCGCCGTCCTCCACCATTCAGTAGCGCATCTGCCCATGTTTCTGGGGGACAGACACCAATAACCCAAGTCAAACCAAAGTCCTCAAGCAGTCCGATGCCTTGTTTCTAATCACAAATATATGCTTTACATAAGTAGAAAGGTTTATTGTGAATTCAAACCAAGGTAGCGTAATTTGCTAGCTAATTCACCCACTACCAAAGCGTTATGCATAGTGTCGGAGAAAATTGCATACGGTATTCGTATAACTTAACTATATAACGAACCGAAAATGGTCGTTTTTTCTTTAATCTGCTTTGTCAATGTGTAACTGGTTTTTAAAGTAGAAGTTTGGCTTGTGACTGTGGCTATGCGGCTAATGGATACATTAACTAAATATCGGATAAATGACACTTCTTTTTTGGTCTCCACAGGCATCATGGTGCGCATGAACGTTCTCGCTGATGCGCTGAAAAGCATCAACAATGCTGAGAAACGTGGGAAACGCCAGGTTCTCATCAGGCCCTGCTCTAAAGTTATAGTGCGCTTTCTTACTGTGATGATGAAGCATGGTGAGTGAATTCATGTGTCTTTCCTTTCAGTGTCTTGTAAAGTAGATTATGATGTTATATCTCATGAAACAAGCTGTTCAAGCTGGTTGTGATCTTTGCAGGTTACATTGGAGAATTTGAGATCATTGATGATCACAGAGCCGGGAAAATTGTTGTCAATCTCACAGGGAGGCTGAACAAGGTAAGTGTGGTTTAATAAACCTTCACTACATGGTCACAAAAAAAGTCTAGAATTACACCATTAAGTATGAGAGACTTGTACTGTGTTGGATGTTTATTAACAACTTGCGTGGAGTATCACCATCTACTGGTACCGTTAACAGGTACATGAAATTCGGTGCTGGTACCCAGCAGTACCTTTTTTTTTTTTTTGGCACTTTAGGCATGTTTACTTCTATAAATAACTGTTTCTTTACACTTATGGAAGTGTTATTGACACCATGCCAGAGCTGCCTTGGTTGCTGTCTGCCATTGTATGTGATGTTTGTATATTCATAAAAACAACCAATTTATTAATAGAAAAAATCCCATGAAATGGTTGCTGTGAAGACCGTTGAGTTTCCGTGTGTTTTATATGACGATAGTTTTTCTTAAATGAAACCGTAAGATGCTGAGTGTCTCTGGAGATTTTCATGCATCCATATTGTGAGATTGCAGAGGCTGAAAACAGCCGAGCTTGCTTCAGTGTATGTGTGTTAAATGAAATGGCATGTCTGCGCCATTCAATCACACAGAGACACGCAGAACATGCAGGATTCGTATTTAAATACTCTTATTCTCTCGCCCAGATATGTTCTCAGGTACTGAAATTTGGCACTGATTGATTTAATGTGACTCGGTAGTACCAATGTAATTTGGTCAGTGCCTTTAAAAGTACAGAGTTCAGTAACCAACCCTACTTATTGGTTCTATTAAATCAATTGAAAGTATTAAAGTAATTTTTCGTAAATTTTATGTGAATTGAATTGCCTCTTTCTCTAAGACGTTATAGTCCCTGACATGTAGGCACTATGTCAATGGGTTCTGCCAAATGAAATGGGCCGCAACTAGGTAAATGTGTATTTTGCGTTGTCACGGTTACTTTATTTAAGCAATATGGTATAAGATCCCACAGCTGGTTTTAAAATTTAAAAGAGATTTTTATATAATGACGAGCCTCATTGAATTAGTTCTGAAGGTTCTCGATCACAAAAGTGGGTTCATTTTACTTACTGATGCCCTCTACCTCTTGCTACTGGTGTTTTATGTAAATGAAGTAGGAGTTATAGTACTTTTTATCTGTAATGCAGTGTGGCGTTATCAGCCCTCGGTTCGATGTGCAGTTGAAGGATTTGGAGAAGTGGCAGAACAACCTTCTCCCATCCAGACAGTTTGGGTGAGTAAATGCTTAGTTTTTTTTTCTTTTTAGCATTTTACTGTTTTATATTAGCTTTAGGCTGTGTCCATCCACTTAATTTTATGTGCATAAAAGACGTTTGTGAAATTGAGTCGGATAAATTATTCAACAAGAAATCATTTGCATAAACTACAATGAAAACATCTACAAAATAAATCCAATATGCATCAAATGTTATGTGACTGCAGTGGGATGGCATAACTGGATCAGCCAGTGGACCAATCTCAAATGCTGTTTTAGTTCTGAAATGTCTTGAGTAAATTCGTCTAAGTGGTTCGGCATAATGACCTGCATCAAGACCAACATGACCACATTTGTTTCATCCGTGCACTCTGAGGCGCAGGTAATAAAGAAAATGATAGGCTAAATGAAATTAATTGGCAACTATATCAGCACCTTCCATTTGTCTTAGTGATATTTAGCACCAGTTTATCAAAGTGACGATTTTGCACTCTTCGACTCGCTGTATGGAAACTTTGGTGCTTTATTTGCAAATGTTTTAATGCTTTATTCCATTTTTGCACTCAAATTAAATTCGTAACTTTGGTTAATAATCCTTGAATTTGAATATCTGACAAACTGGTCTGTTTGTTAAATCCAAATGTAGTGAGGCATAGATTTATGAAATATCAAAATGGTAGATGAAAACTATTCCCTTTTTTGCGCTGTCACATTAATATTGTTATTCTTAGTTGCAGCATTTGAACTTTTCCCTGATGATTTGATTTTTAAGATAATTGAATGTAGTTTTCACAAAGTAAACTTGAGCTATAAATTTAATACAGTATAATAATAACCTAGTATCAGGCTCTGTGACTTTCATTTGCATCAGAGCAGACTTGTGCTGCCTTCTGAAGTGACAAGTAGAACATTTCTGATGGCATGTGAAGTCATGATTGAGTTCAAGTTCAATGCAATGTGTAGGAAAGAACAGTAATCACGAAGGACATCAGTTTCATTCTTGCCTATTTCTTAGGGAAATATTGATGTGGTGACATTTGTTGATAAGCGTTTAAACATTTTCCGTGCTATCTAGATGGTCGGCTTGCTGACAGTTTAGAAATTTGTCAAATACATGCTAATTTTGCTGTGTATAAAAAAACACAATGTTTCAAATGGTCATGTATGTAAATATGCACTACTGGGTGTGACGGTTATTATATAACACCGGGTTTCCGCGGGGTCCTAAAAAGTCTAAAAAAAAGTCAAAAATTTCAAAATCACAATTTAAGGCCTTAAGTCTTAAATTTGCTGAAGTATTGTGTTCTAGGTCTTAATTAATTTTTAACAGGTCTTAATTTTCCTACGTCCATGTAAATGTCATTGAAATGCTCCCGCAGCGCTTTGGAATGTTTTTTATTATTATTATTATTTTTTTTAATTTTTTTTCGTGGTTGTAGTTCCTTATTTTGACTACAAAATAGACCAACATGCAACAGCCAATCAGTTTTAAATTTCGTGTTATCAGTCTTTGTCAGACACGTGGGTTTGTTGTGGAATCGTTTTTGAGGAATCGCTACTGGAGAAGAGATTACGAGAGTAGAGATAACAAGTACTGCTGGAGAAACGTCAGTACTCTATAATCGAGTAGTCTATTACTGCATCACGACGTGGACAGTTTTGCACCCCTAATGTATGTTGTCATAAGAAAACACTTATTTGGACTCCAATTCTATTGCGCTTCATCAGTTTGGTGCGTATGCTTGTGGTGACGCTCGTTCACTGTAGTTTGAAGTTTAGCAGAGACTAGGGCTTTGAATACAACTTAAAATACAAACTTAAATAGTAAAGCCCATTTGGCCTTAGTTTTGTCTTAATACAACATTACAAAAAAAGTATTGCACCTTCTGCAAATTACTCACCTGGAAACTAAAATAAATTAATATAAAATATCAACCCAAACAGGTACACAAATGTGTACAATTTATAAAAAAAAAAAAAAATGGAAATAAAACAATTATAAATAAGAATCAGACTTTTTCAACTGTAATCTCAAGACAAACATCAGAGTGTGTGTGTCTCACAATATTTGTTCCCCCATCACGTCCCGGTGAATGTATGCTGAAATTTTTGTTGCGTGGCTACATAAAAGTTTAAGCATATGATGAATTGCCGCAATTGGTCTCGCATGCGCGCTCGCACTAGATTACAGGATATTTTAACTTAAGAATTAATATGCGGCGGTAAAACTAGTCGATCACGAGTGGCTCAACAGGTAGATCTATAGACGAACTCATCTTTCAGGCATTTGACCGAAGGGATTGACACTTAAGCGTGAGAAATCAAATTGCGCAAGTCTCACGCTGAATGCGTGAGAGTTGGCAGCCCTGCCTTGCATCTTGTTCTCTCCCTTTATAAAAATATAATGATCCCAAACTTTAGACATTCTCTGACATTTATGAAGTCAAATGTATCATGCGCTATGGTGTGCTTCCTGAATAACGGTCTGTGTAAAACAATCAGATCCCTGCATGCGCGTTAAGTGCTCGTCATAGGAATTTAACGAGGCTTCGAGGCAGATTTTTTGCCTCGAGGAATTTTTGTAATCGAGTAACTTGAGGAATCGTTTCAGTCCTAGCAGAGACTAACATAAGGCTTGTCCACTTCTGACAGCAAAATGGAAATTTGCAAGACTTTCTAACATTTACAGAAAGAGAATATGCCTATGAAATTAAAGTTCTGCACTGAGGAGAACACATCTTGCACTTTTAAGCACTTTACGAGGAAAATGCGAAAACTATACACCAACTATTTGAGTTATACATTTGAAGTTCTAAATAAAAAACATGTTGAATGTTAAAAAATTTTTTTTTTTTTTTACATGTCAGCATGCCAGTATATTGGCTTTTGACTTATGTTAGCCATTAAAAAAAAATATCTGAATTGGTCAACCATTCATAGTCATGTTTGATTTGAACTTTTGTTTTGTTCATTTATAACTGAATTGTCTTCTTGACCAACCAAAGGTTGGTTTTGGCCAAATTTGCCTAAATTTGTCACAAACGATCCCTTTTCATTGCTTTGTTTACATTTAAGATCTTGCAAATGTCAGTGATGCAGTGCAGAATCATCTAAACATCTGCCCAGGGGAGAAATGTATTCAAAGGGCAGCACCATCTTGGATAGCCTACTAATGTTTTTTGTCTCTTTTTATTCTTTGCAGATTCATTGTTTTGACAACCTCAGCTGGCATCATGGACCACGAGGAGGCCAGACGGAAACACACAGGAGGAAAAATCCTTGGGTTCTTTTTCTAAACATGTAAAGTCACCAACAAATAAACAGTGGAGGATAAGTTGTATGTGTGCTTTGCTTTCTTAATGCTTAACACGCTATGTTCTCAGTTAACACGGGAGCAAAAGAATCTCAAGATGTGATGCACACCGCAAGTGAAAACAATTGTTCTGCCAATTGTGTTGTGATTGACACTTGCATTTGGCTGGAAGTAGTACAATATTTAAAATTGATACTGTCATAACACAAATGGACATCTATTAGAAAGGCTTTCTAATTTACTCAGTTTCAGTGTTTCAAGTTACTTTCCAACCTGTTATACATTTATAGATTACTTGTTACTGTTATTACGTAAGGGTTAATGCCCGACGAGGTGTCCATTGTCAGGTTTTAATGGACGACGGCGAGATGTAAACCGGCCGACGCGCAGCGGAGGACGGTTGCCTCCGCCGAAGTCCATTAAAACCTGACAATGGACACCTCGGAGGGCATTAACCCGCTTATACCATGATCACTTGCCAAATAAAACATTTTTAAAACATTAGTTTATATTTTAATTAGGCTAAATCTAGTTTTTACAAATAATAACTTGCCTTGCCTGACTGTTTATTTAGCAACCGGAGATATTTAGCCTATAGTCCGCTTAGCTCGTATCCCTTCAGGTTCACAAATGCATTTTTTTTTTTCATGAAACACAAAGGTAGGAATAGTTTTTTTTTTTTTTTATTACACATAAAACAATTAATCAAACAACAATAAAAAACAATTAGCTCTGAGCTCCAGCGATTTGCGCTTAACGTTATAGAGGGCAATAAATTAATCAGATCAAAGAGAGGGTCATTTGCCTCAGGCTCCTTAGGCTTGAAACGCTGTAACGTTCAGCCTTCTCCTGCCTTGGTTGTCTGGACAGCTGCGTAAAACTCCCGCAGGGTCTCATTCAGGGGTGCGTTTCCCGAAAGCATCGTTGTTATCCAACTATGGTCGCAAGTTACGTCGTTACCAATAGAGTTCAATGGAGCAGAGCAGCAGCGGTGTAATTTTCTCCGTTTTATTTACATTTTTTCTTTCTTCAGCAGCATACCAGTCGTCAAAGTTGCCATATTCTCCATAAATGTTAAAAGAAATAGCACGAAGTCGCTCATTGTTGTATTAGGCTATAATATCTAACGTTATACCATGGTCTGGGTGAATACTCGATTCTGATTGGCTGCAGGGTGTCCGTTAAAAAGTGATAGAGGACACCTAGTAAAGTAGTTCTGGTGAAACTGCCTGTTTACCATTCGAAATGAATAAATAAATGCGCTGCCTACAACGGCTGTGAGTAACCATAGCAACAGGCAGTCACATGCTCTATCATCTAACGTTAGATATTATAGCCTAATACAACAATGAGCGACTTCGTGCTATTTCTTTTAACATTTATGGAGAATATGGCAACTTTGACGACTGGTATGCTGCTGAAGAAAGAAAAAATGTAAATAAAACGGAGAAAATTACACCGCTGCTGCTCTGCTCCATTGATTGAACTCTATTGGTAACGACGTAACTTGCGACCATAGTTGGATAACGATGCTTTCGGGAAACGCACCCCTGAATGAGACCCTGCGGGAGTTTTACGCAGCTGTCCAGACAACCAAGGCAGGAGAAGGCTGAACGTTACAGCGTTTCAAGCCTAAGGAGCCTGAGGCAAATGACCCTCTCTTTGATCTGATTAATTTATTGCCCTCTATAACGTTAAGCGCAAATCGCTGGAGATCAGAGCTAATTGTTTTTTTATTGTTGTTTGATTAATTGTTTTATGTGTAATAAAAAAAAAACTATGCCTACCTTTGTGTTTCATGAAAAAAAAAATGCATTTGTGAACCTGAAGGGATACGAGCTAAGCGGACTATATCTCCGGTTGCTAAATAAACAGTCAGGCAGGCAAGGCAAGTTATTTTTTTTTTTTTTCAAGGCAAGTTATTTGTAAAAACTAGATTTAGCCTAATTAAAATATAAACTAATGTTTTATTTGGCAAGTGACCATGGTATAAGCGGGTTAATGCCCTCCGAGGTGTCCATTGTCAGGTTTTAATGGACTTCGGCGGAGGCAACCGTCCTCCGCTGCGCGTCGGCCGGTTTACGCCTCGCCGTCGTCCATTAAAACCTGACAATGGACACCTTGTCGGGCATTAACCCTTACTTAGATGATAGAGCATGTGACTGCCTGTTGCTATGGTTACTCACAGCTGTTGTAGGCAGCGCATTTATTTATTCATTTCGAATGGTAAACAGGCAGTTTCACCAGAACTACTTTACTAGGTGTCCTCTATCACTTTTTAACGGACACCCTGCAGCCAATCAGAATCGAGTATTCACCCAGACCATGGTATAATCCCAAGTAATTCTTTACCTTACAATATTACTGTCTCAGAATTGTGAATCCTTACTTTACTCCTGTATGTTTCACAAATTACTACAGAAGTATAACTTAACATTCTAAAATTTGACGTTCTTGTCCTATCTCTGACAAACTCTGAAGTAATCCGCATGCGTCCATCTTGCGAATGTACAGTCTTCTGCCATCTTCTTCACCCATTAGCTGCTTTTCCACTGGCCAGCGTGAGCATAGGCCAAGTCAAAGGCACTCCTCTAAAACCAGTCCTAAACACGCTTTCACTGGACTATCGCATAATACAAAGGTACACCAGCAAGAGGAAAGAATGAAAAAAAATCACTACAAATATCAGCTCTAGCAAAGACTATCATATCAGCAAAGACTATCATTTAGTCTTTATTTACAAACTTGGACACCACACGTGGTTATATTGACTAACCACGAACGGGTAATAACATGATTCATTCATTAATGTCTCTTTTTTTTTCTTTTTCTCCAACAGTAAAATTTTGGGCTAAAAGTGATGTAATTCTAGCGTTACTGAACATGTACGGAGTAAAATATTACGGAAAACTGATGAGTAATGGCTTGCACAACTGCATCAGAGCAAAAAAAGTAACAAGTTGTTGTAATGCATTACTTTTGTAATGTGTTACTCTCTACACTGCTCAGTTTACAGTTCAAAAGCTTTAAAACTTCCCTGCTGAATGTGTTTTTCTGGGACCAGCACATTTGTGAAACTGACGTTTTTACAGAAAAAAATGCAGCTCAGTGGCAATATTTCATGACTAACAACTGAAAGAGGAATGAAATGAGTGTGTGTTAATGGGATTCACATTGAAATGCACAGTCTTTGGAGTTTTCATGTCTCATCTTGACTAGACTGGTTTGGAGAGAGATGTTCAACTGTCAGCCTGTACGAGATGAGAAAGTCCTTGTGTATGTTTAGCATGTGAAACAATTGGCACTTGCTTCAGAGTTTGGCTGTTTGGAGTTTAAAGGTCTCTAAATAACAAATAGGTGTGGGGTTCAACAAGTTTTGCAAGTCCAGTAATTTTGTTGGGGGAGCTTATGTCCCTTTTTTCTTTCTGACTATATGTCAAATATATTGTCTTTCTGACTATATATGAAACGTTTTCATGGTTTTATTAAAAAAAAAAAAATAACAACTTCATAAATTAAGTTGATAAAAGCGCACAACTGCTTATTGCTTGAGTGCTTTTCAGCATCTTAGACCCATGGTTTTGCAGAGAGCATGGTCTTCTACATTTGCCCAGATCTACCAGCAGATGGCACCCTGCTGCTTTGTTGCTATTTTGTCAAGGCAAGTTTATTTACATATAGCACCGCATGTTTCAAACACTGGTAATTCAAAGTGATTTACACAGGAATTAAAATCATCACAAAATAAAAGCAAGGACAATTAAAACGGTTATGAAAGGAATTAAAATATATAAAGATGATACTGTTACAAAAAAAGGAATTCAGAGTAAAAAGATGATTCATAGATAAACTTCTCATCTGGCAAAACACATGGTGCATCCATATCTTTTTACTGAGATTTTCCCATGGATATTACAGTGTCGTTCTTTTGGAGCGCCTAAGAAATCTATTGGACGTCTTCAATAAACCCGGGCTTCCCCTAAAATCAGACAGGAGCTCTAGGACGAATCATGGGGTAACCTCTGGTTCACTTCCCCATCAGTCTGCACCCCAAAGATTAGTTCGTAAGCAGGAATTGAATCAATCCGGTCTGCACCCACAGTTTAATTACACGTCAAACTCACTACTGGATTCCTTCCTGCCATGGCAACCAGCTTACTTTCTGTTTTGGTCTTTCAGTCTCACCTGCTTTTGCTGTGAAAACTGTTCTTCTCCGAAGGAGGATGTTGGAAACATTTGCTTATTTTCTGACAATCCAAGTAGCGGTATATAATTAACATTGACTGAATTTATTTCTGAGATTTGGAATTGGCTTAACTTGTGAATCAAATTGAGGTATTTATGAGAAAACAAGTCAGCATCTAGGTCTACATTTTTTCTTGCGAACCAGATATTTTGTGGAAAAAGTTTTTTGAAACCAAATGATTTGAAGAAGTTTCGACTCTGCATGGCTGAAAATGTAGGCATTTCAAAGCTGCTGACTTATAATGTCATAAAACACCCAGTTTGTATTAAATGCAGCCACCATTTCTTCCTCCTGGGCATCTATATAATAACTTTTCCTTCAAGTATGGAAGCTGTAATATCAGATGTGAAGACAGTAATCAGGTCCAGGCCATTTCCCCTGCTGGCTAAGGGCTTCTTTGATGACTGTAGATGTTGGGTGTTCAGGCCCATTTGGTCGTGCGTTTCTGTGTGACGGGACCCTCTCTGTGGGCTGATGGGGTAGTGCGTTGAATCTCACAGATGCCACTGGTGTAATGTGTAGCAGCCTATATGGTTGTTCTTTTGACGGGGCTCCTCTATAGTGCCTTAATGGTGTTTCACAATCTCCTGCTGATGCAGAAGTGAACAGTCTGCTCACAACACTTCAGTCACTATTTAACACCCATAATTACATCATTAATCAAACGTAATGCTCTGATTAAAGTGACATTTCCCTGATTCATATCCTCTGTGCACACATTAGATGTAATGTTTAAAAAAAGCAGTTCACTTCTGAACCAGAGTCTGTTGCATGAGCAAATGTTTACATGAATTTAGAAGTTTGCTCATTCTATTAACAGAGAATGAGGCCTTAATATGTTTTAAGGAAGTTAGTTGCTGTCCTTCATAGCATCCCTTAAAGAAGTTAGTAGTTTTGTAAGTTAAACATGCATATTTTTCTTTAGGCTCTTTCACATGTGAAAAGGTTAAACAAATCAATAGTTTCATGAATAGGCCATTTGTGGACATAGAAAAAGTCTTAGATCTTTGAGTTCAGCTCGAGGGGGCAAAAACAAAACTGTTGTGTTCATAATTATAATGATCAATAAATGAATGAATTTCTTTTTAAAATTTAGTTTCCCTCTTCTATTCCCTTTTCTAAATAATAAGAAAAAAAATACATCATTTTTTTTAACAAAATATTAAAAATACATAAAAGGTTATTGTAATATGGTATGGAACAATAATCTTTTATGACAAAATTATTATAATCATTATAATTCTATTAGTAGTGCCTCATTATGAGCCTTCTGAAGTTTTTAGTCTATAATCACTGGCCAAATGTCATATAACTATAGCTGTTGAATAGATGGTTTAAAAAACATAATTTGCAGAGTAGGAGATTCCATTCAAATGTCTATTAGTAACGTCTATTATTATACATTTTATACTGTTTAGGTGTGTTGGTATGTCTTACTGCAGAAAGTATTTGTTGCTTTTATGCCATAGAGCGGAAATTACAGGAGTTAGTTGATCTCAATGCAGTGTACTTTCAAGTAAACCCAGACAAAGGAGATGATTGTAGAATGACAGAGCCTGCTGACTGTGACAACACAACTAGTAATTAAAACGATGCAACAGAGAGGAAGAAACAGAAAGTGGTGGGCAGCCCGGGGCATGAGCACAAAGAGCACTGTAAATAGCGCTCACTCCATATATATAGCGCTCACTCCATCTCAGACTTCCTAATAGGTGCTTTTCAGCAACTTACCAAGAAATGTTATCAAAACACTATCAAGGAAACAAGAAACTGCCTTAAACTGTGTTGCCTTGCCTGACTACCACTATTCAGTGTCCTAAAATTGGAGAAGAGGTTTAGGAAGGTCACAGAATGAATCTGGTTAAAGTTCACTTTTAAAAAAAAACTTTTGCTGATAATTTACTCACCCCCATGTCATCCAAGATGTCCACGTCTTTCTTTCTTCAGTCGGAAAGAAATTAAGGTTTTTGATGAAAACATTCCAGTATTTTTCTCCATATAATGGACTTCATTGGGAACCAAACGGTTCAATGTCCAAAAGAGAGTTTCAGTGCAGCTTCAAAGGTCTTTAAACGACGCCAAACGATGAATAAGGGTCTTATCTAGGACCCTTCGAGTCATGACTCGAAAAAAGATTTGTTCATTTTGATGAACGAGTTTGAACAGGAGAGTCACGAACACGCATCACAGAACAGAGTAAGGCGAGGATTTGAGCTTATGAAACTTAAACTTTTTTATTTATTTTTTAAATGAGCGATCGTTTTGCTTGATAAGACCCTTATTCATCGTCTGGTGTCGTTTAAAACCCTTTGGTCTGTTCATCACATACAGCTACTGCATGATTTCATAAGACTACTTTTAAGATAATTTTACTCTGATTTTATGGAACAAAACTGGTTGTAATTCTCCATATAGCATTCCACAGAAGGAGAAAAAAATCATTTGAGTTCATAAATCATGAATTTTCATTTTCGGGTGAACTAATCCTGTAAAGGTCAGTCATAAATCAGTCAATCACTGTTTTCTCTTTATCCCATTTAGCATAGCGGTACCTCTCAGAGCGTGATGAGAGAGTAGGCGTCCTGTAGACACCAAGCAGAGGACAGAAGGCCGGCCCTCCTGCCTGTCAGAGAACCATATTGTCTGCATTAGCTGAAATGGCCGGTTTGGCCGGGCCAAGCACGGAGCTGATGAGTCAATTAGCACAATGGCAGTGGAAGGGCAGCCGACCCTCCTGTTCAGCTCAGAGAGGTTGAAACCAGACCAGGAGCTAATCATCATCATTTATGAATGAATCCAGATGAGGTGACATTTTGTGTGATACTTGAGGTAAGAATGAATGAGCGCTAGCTGTGCTGAGCTGTGAGGAGAGCTGTTTACAGAGGCAGAGGGCCCGTCTGGACTCAAGGTGATGTTCAGGACGTGGGCAGACTGCGAGAGCTGAACAGAGTGTGCTCTGTTGACTTCAGAAAACGCTGGTAAGGAGTTGTTTTTCTGAGAGAGGCATGTGAGTAAACAAGCTCTCGCCATCCAACACTCAAAGACTTTGACAGTTTGTTTCAAATGGATTTTTGTCTTGAAGAAGGCATTTGTGGTCCACAGTTGTGAAAAATAGGCTTCAAGCGACTGAGAACAAGATAATACTGTTTTATGAGCAGGTCCCAGCATTACAAAACTCTCCCTTCATCTCTTAGACTGATCATACTCTCCCTAAATCAAACATCATCCACTGAAGAAAATATGAAAAAGAAAATATTTCGAAGAACATTAGAGATACACGATTGGACCCCACTGACTTTCATTCTATGAAAAAAAAAGACTTTTTTGTAGAATACCGGCGTCTTTTGCTTTTTTCTCAAGAAGATAATACGCATATAGATTTGTAACGACATGAAAGTGAGTAAATGATGACAGAATGTTATTTTTTCAGTGAACTATTGCTTTAGAAACCCTCTAAACAAATCTTGGCTTTGGTATATTAGCAAGCTAATATATTTCAATGAAATTTTTGCGTAAATCAGTTATCTTTTTTTCAGCCCCCATCAATGGAAAAAAAAAAATTGTGTTTCCCCACGACATCTATCCGCAAGAAATAGCTGGAACACACTAAATAGCCAAACACAGATCCTTTGGTTTGATCTATGATGTGAGGCACTTTTCATGAAGTTTATCCAAAGGATGGAGTTCTTCAGCTGAGAGCTTGGGGGCAGTAGCGGCTTTCCCAATTTTAACTGTAGTGGGAAACAAGGCCAGCTCATGTATCAGTGCTCTCTAGCCATGTTTGAAAGGCTTAAAACCCCAATTAAGATTGGTCTATCTGATAACGGAATTAACTTTGTAATGTCGGAATGGGCCAAAGTGAGTCTTGAAAGTGTTGATGAAATGCTTTCGTTATCGAACCATCTCCTGCTCTTAGATTCTGATGAATAAATAAATATAGATTAAAATGTCAATCAGGTGAACCTAGGTATGTTTAAATACTTATTAAAAGCTGTGTCGATAGGAAACTGTATCCTGCACTGCTTTAGCATAATGTTTGGCTCAAGGTGAAATGGATCTAATAGTTGTGTGTGTATCTATACTGCTCCAAAAGTGGTAGAGCCAGAGGAGTGTCCACCACCGGATACACAGGACCTCTGATATCTGATTGGCCACCCCAAAATTTAATTCTCTACACCCATTTCATCTCTTTTTGAAAGCATTTATTTTGATGTGCCGTGGTGCACGAACAAGATCTTTTTGAGAGAAATTTCATCAAGACTCTGCAAAAAGATCCAGTTGTCAATAGTGTCATGATATATGAAGCACAGATCTCACTGAAGTCACAGAAAAGTAGCTGTAGCCTACAACGTTAAATTTGACCGCACCCTAAAGGATTTCACCTACAAAAATTTTCTGAACAACTGTAAATGCGACCGCAAATGATTTCACCATCAAAAATTTGCTGAACAAAAATGTGACCGCAACCTAATGGATTTCACCCACGAAAATTTGCTGACCAACGGTAAATGTGACCGCACTCTAGAGGATTTCACCTATGAAAATTTACATAAACACGGCTGGGGATAGCGATTTATAATTATCATGACAGAATATACTAATCAATGACTAGAAGATACCATTCAGAAATGTCCTTTTAGATACATGTTGTTTTCACTTGAGTCTTTCCATCATTGTCTGACTCCAGTTTGAACATAAGAGGCTGAAAGTTTTCATTGCAGGCTGTGTGAGGTAAAAGGACACAAGCTGTTGAAGCTTTAGGCGGAATTATGGATCTTGTCGTCAAGCTGATGGATCTTTTATGGATGAGTGAATACATTGATGTTTTTAACATGACTGTGGTATGAAGCAGGGTGTGTTTGCTGGACGTATACCAGCGCCACACACAACACGAGCCCCGCGGATATAAAGGAATAAGGACATTTTATTCTACTGAACTAAACGCTGAATTACTCACACAGGTCAGTTTATTAGAGGAATTAAACTTGAGGTAACGCAGCGCTGATTTACTTGCTCTAACAGTTTCACTAACACACTAAACAGCATTCGAGTGTGTTGAATGTTAGTTAGGTTGTTTGTTGGCTGTATGAGACTAAGTTAGATCAACATTAGAATAACATACAGATCATATTCTAACTTTTCATCATGTTGAACTACATAACATTGATTATTTTTATATACGTACATTGATTTGCTCACCTGTTTGCTCAAGTAATATGCAACACTCACGTCTCCGTCAAGTCGAAGTTAGTCGCGGAGGTGGAGGAAATCTTCGTTTTAGTCATCTTTTTTATCTCAAAGTCTGCTTGCCATGGTCCATAATGTTTGAACAAAGCCCTGCTAGGGACGCTCACGCTGTTGTGGACGCATAACGGGCATAACCGACCCAGTTGTCCACGTCCATCGCCATGGTTTCTATTGCAGTACGAGGTCAAACCTGGCGGAAACCGGGGGTAACGCAGATATGACGTCATTGACTGGCGACTCCTCACCCCTGCTCACACGCCCTGTTTTCTTGGTTAAAAACTGCAATTTTCTCATGATTTACAAGTAGTTGGAAACATTGGGATATTGTAAGTAATCAACTAAACAAAATATATAACATTGGCCTAGTGGATATTTTACTGCAAAAATCCTGCATATTGTACCTTTAAATAACCATTGAAGATAAGAACCATTAAAGAACCAGAACCGTTAAGAGGAAGCAGGAACCAACGAGGAATGCTACTATTCTCATGAATAAATAATTGTATTATAGAAAAAAGAGAGAGAGAGACAGTTCAGTGATACGAGAGACACAAATCTACCATAGCTATCCGATTGTTAAGTCTAATGTCCCACATCACCATTTTAGGGTTGAAATGCTACAAGATCCCCCCAGAAAATGCTGCTAATATACATTCTTGGTGTACTACTACCCATAAATCTTGCTAAAACAGCCTTTATCTCATCTCTGTACTGAAATCTCAGTTGGCCAGACAGTGATTCTTCTTTTCTGAATCATTAAAATATCGATACACATCATGAGCTTGGAGACTGTAGTGTCCTCTGAAAGTTTGTAAGTTTGCTATAAATGAATAGTTATCATAAACGGCTATTGAGAAAATAATTATATAATATTTGACCACAGAATGTGACTGACCAATCAAAAGAAATTGATTTTTTTACTTGTATTTAGTAAAGTATTTCCTCCTCACTTGATCACACAATTCTGTTTCTTATTTAAAGGTCCCCTCCAGAATGGCCACATTCCTGCACGGATGCGTGAAAGCTGTATGATTGAATGGATGATTGTGTTCACGCAGTATCAGATGTATCTCCTGGGGGCTGTTTGTGTATTTGTGTTTACTCTCTCAGGCAGCTGCTCTGACTTCACTTCCCCTATCGATGCCCCTGCGTTCAGACAGTATGCGACTCTAAGCCCTTTTAGCGTCCTATGGTTTTCTATTTACAAGCCAACAGTTCTGTACAGCTGATATACTGTAGATCACGTCTCACTAATGCCATCTAAGGCCCAAGTAATTAACGTAATCTAAACCCACTCTGCCAAAGGAGCGGAGTCTGTAAATATTATCGCTGCATGGGAAAGAAGGACGTAGGGACTAAGGCAGGGTTGTGTGTGTTGGCCAGCTCGCCTCTCATTGGTGAGTTCTGAACTTCTGCATTGACTTGATTAGTTACTAATTAAAAAGTTGACTGGCTGGCTGGGCCGAGGGAGATGACTTCATTAGCAGGGTCTCGGAGAGTGTAATTTTCCTCGTTCGTTCACACATCTCCTTGGCAGCAGGCAAACAGGAGAGAGATGGATCTCTCCAACAGGATCAACCAAGGGCACACTGAAAGATCAGTCAGGGATGATTGGTTTACGCTAAGCAACTAGGTTTTTGTTCTTATTTTCAGAAAAATGTGATTGGTTCTGGCTTTGGCAAATGTTACAACCACAAATCTAGGGTGTTTTGAGCAGTTTTTTGTAGTTGTTTCGCAAATGATATATTCACAAAACAACAAAATGTAAAAAGCAAGTTAAAATTGACAACACAACTATTAATCCTCAACACAATCAATATGCTTTTGATCACTATAGGGGCAGATGCTCTGCTTATCAAATAATTTCATAAACCAGTACAGAACTTTTGGTGTGTTCACTTGCTCATAGGACGTTCATGTTCAGTCATAACGACGTCAGGTGTGTTCAAATCAGTTTAGTTAGAGCAAGATGGTGATGTAATTTTTTGGTACAAAATTAAAATGCCACAAAATCAAAAATAAAGAAGGCTCATCTGGAGTGTTTTTAATTCATGAAGGTGCTTAAAACTAAATTGTTATATATTTTATCGCAAGTATACAATACTATCATATTTTATACATGCAACTTAACTTATATATTTATAAACAAAAAATTTCAACAAATTAATGCTGATACAGATGATGCATCCATTGCATCCGTCATGTTTTCTCATGGATTTGCCCCCAACTCATAAACTCGTGGCTCAAAGACAATTACTTGTAATTATAACATTAGAGTGGCTTCATAAAAACGATCTTTCTTACATTTGAACTTACTATTAGCATGGCACAAACATATCATCCAGTAAGTAAATCTATTACAGACATTCAGTTTACTCACATTGGGAATATCTTGCTGTGTAATGTCAGAAGCTTTAAAAATGTTTAAATGAATGGTTTAGTTACATGCATTAGTCTGATGAATGAATCTACACAGTAAAAGTCAATAATATCCCCGTTGAGCAATTATGGGTGACTTTTTAAAATTCTCTGTATTTTTAGCACTCTTGCCTAGAAACATTGCTTTGCTAAGGTCCCAATGTCTTCACTGCATGCTGTATTGACCAGGTCCTGTTCTTTTAACATCTCTCTGCAGCACACTGAGTCCACAAGCCTGCTTGACTGCACAGATCTGGCTTTTCTGGGAGAGAGATGAGCCCAAAGTGGGATCTACGTTTCAGCATCTGGTTCTGTTATCTCTGTGCTGCGCTCTCCCACAATGCCGCCCCTGGCATCTCTACATCTCTGCAGATGACACTGCTGGGAATTGCTATCAAACCTCCCAGATGCCAGCATGTTTATCATTAGCTTGAATTGGGAAAGTGAGACTATTGTCGTGGAACTGTTTCACATGAGAAGGTATAAGAGCAGCTGCTAAAGGCATAGCCAGACGTGCAGCGCCCAGACACACTCCCTTCCAGCCCATTTGCATCTATTCTACAGCTTGAGTTTGCAGCTGTAGCCAATGATTGTAGTCGTGTGTGTATATTTGAGGCAAATATAGGCCTCCCTCAACAAACATATAAAAGTGTTTTTATGCTTGGATGAGCAGCATCCTCACATATTTGACTTCATTGTTGAATTTCATTTAACCTGATGAAAAAACAATGTATAAGCAAACAATGGGGCGCACTCTTCAAACAGCTGGGTGGGTACACTGAGTCCTCAGAGGGGATCCACATGATCACACTGTAGAAGGAGGGCAGCCGTTAAAGCTGCAGTCCGTAGTTTTTTGGGGTTAAAAATTATCCAAAATACATATTTGAGAAAATACATAACCATCCAGAGTTAAAACTCTCTGCTTGCCTTAGCTCGATTCAAAGCGGCAAGCTTTTAATTCCAGTGGTACTGGTGGATTTCCGCGGGAGGTTCAAGTCATTACGTCACATCTGTAGACATAAAGTCTCGTCTGGTAGGCTATATTGCGTGTGAGGATGCTGGAGGTGGAGATTTATAGCCTTTTCTACCAGCACTTGATATAATTAAACTTAGCAATTTGATGGCAGATCCAGAAAGGTTCAAACGACAATCACGAGTGACAACAGATTCACTAGTTGTAAAATGCAAAAGACTTTGTTCGGACTTCAGAGTGGCTTCAGAAAAAAAACACACTGCAACCGGTCCATGCGAAAACAAGGATACATATCGGAAGGACATTACATGTAGTCATGCAATGATGACTTTGTTAACATTAACAATTTGAGAACAAAGTATCATTTGCACGGTTTTGTGCGATATGATAAGCGATTTTTAGATTTAATCAGCGTGATTTGCTGCAATGTCGGAACCAGAACAAAAGTGGATGTTTCTTACTAGTTCAGATGACATTTTCCGGTGAATATTCTTATGTTGGTCATACTTCCAAAAAGAATAATCTGTGATTCTGAATGACAGTATCCACATCGGCACGCTGACTGACAGACACTCTCCTCAAACATTGTGTTCATTCGTGCTGTGCCGTTTCGAGGGTGTCGAAGTACAACTCACATAAAGTTGATAATTCCGCGAATGACTGCAATTGCAGATTTCGAACAGAGATGGCGGCAAAGAGGAGAAACGCCAGACTGCAGCTTTAAGTTAATTTAGGATTGTTGGATAATTTAATCAAATTTCATTTCCATGCTCATTTCAAAAGAAAATCAAATCAGGGTAGTAGGCTGTATAGATTAAGCGATTTTTTTTATTGCTGAATATCTTTAGAAAAAAAGAGAATGACACTGTTACAAAATTGTTACAGTATAGCAAAACACATTTGAATATATACGAAGGGTGGGTTTAGTGTAATTTTTCAAAAAATATTTTTGAATGAAGGCTAGATTTATTTGATTAAAATTACAGTAAAACAACAATATTGTAAAATGTTGATTATATTTAATATTTAAATATTTAATATATTTTTTTAATTGTAATTTATTCCTGTGATGGCAAATTTAATGCAAATCCAATTTGAGGCATTCTTATTGAATAAAAATTATAATTTCAATCTCAAACTTTTAAATTATATATATATATATATATATATATATATATATATATATATATTCCACAGCACTGGCCCTGACTTTAACTGTTTTACATTTCTTATTCTTATTGTCCCATATATCAAAAGAAAACATATTTGAAGTAAAGCACTTCAACAGTCATGCTATATCACTCATCGTACAGGTCATACTGGGGTCAGCAATAAGTTATCCATTATGTGGCCGCCCTCCTGGTCAACATTTGAGTGGTTTGTATTTTTATTTTTTAAGTAGAGGCCCTTTAACTCCAACAGTCATATGTGAAACAGCAGGGCTCCTTTTCCTGTTGTTATGCTGATGCGGTGGCATCCCTGGACTTCTGTTCCCACATTTAATGCAGGTCTGAGATTGAGTCAGTCAGAGTCATGGTTATCTCAGACACCTGTCTCATAACTACACTGAGGGGAGGCTCATATGAGGCCCTGGCACAGCAGCAGGTAATTATGCTGCCATAACAGGTGACTTGTAGCAGATTGAGGCAGTGATGTGCTGTGTGTGTGCTCATGCATTCATGTGCAAATCTGCTTTTTTTTTTCCTTCAGTACTCTGCAGGGCAGGTGTCACAGTGGATCCTGGTAATGCCAGACAAGCATTTCTGAAATAACTGGACATTATACCATGCCTTGCCTTTTGTTGAACAGTATTTATTTTAAAATACTACCAATATAATATAGTCATAGTCATCGTAAGATGAATATAATTTTTTTTTCAAGTTTAATCCAACATGATACAGTACAATCTGCAGAAAGATAAGATCTTGTCATTCACACGATCACACATCTGCTCAATGCTCATCACTGCAACCTTATTTGATGGAATATATATATATATATATATATATGTTTGTGCTTATGCTTGTGAAATCATATTCTTAAATGCATGCTGATGTAAGTTACCTTGGGTAACTTGTCTCCTTGGGAGAAAGAAGGCATTATCTTGATGTTGTGAGACAACTCTCCTGTTTATAGTTAGAGCCTGGCCAAATCCAACCTTGGAAAAGCAGTGTGTTGGTGTGTGTGTTAATTTTCTTGGTTGCATGTTAAGGAACCACTGGCATTATTGGAGATTGACTGAATTGTTGTTCTGGACATACAGGCGCCCAGCAACCCAAATCTGCGACCTGGAAGGTCATGACAAGCCTATGTCAGAGGCATATGCTTCTGTCTATCTGTATATGTATGGAAAATTACTATGTTTATCTATTTCTTAGCCAATGAGAATCATTCAACCTGTAAGCAATGACGTATCTTAGAGGTCTTCATTCTTCATATCTGCTTCTGGGTCTGTGACTGTAAACCCCTTAAACTTTGAAAGGGAGGGGTGAACAGTTGGCTGAGCCCTTAGTGTAAACTTGCAACCAAACCGATAGATATCGCTAAAAATCACACCCTGCAAAAACATTTTTTATTTAAAAAATTAAATAATAAAATTAAAAATGATATATTAATGCAGTTTAATTATTATTAAAACAAAAAATTAAATACGTATTAAGATAAATACATAAATAAAAAAAATTATTAAAACAATAATTAAATTAGATAAATAATTATTAAATGAAACAATGAAATCAAGAGTAAATAAATATTATTATTAAAAGGGAAATATTAAAACAAAAAAAATAAATAAATTATTAAAATACAATAAAAATAATGATGATTTAAAAAATAATTATTTATTAAAAGAAATACATTTTCTTTTTAATAAAGCTGCGGTTCTGTTTTAGTTTGCTGATGCATTGCGCTACTGCTTTGCTTCTACTGCTGCTTTGGTGTAAACGCATGAGGTGTAATCAGGCCTAAGAGCCAGCGGAACATAAATATAAATAAATATCTCTTTAAAAATATTCATAATGATTAATTTTGTAGAAGTGCTATTCATGGAGCAGTTTTGTCGTCTAACACGCAATGTCTACAAGCAGAGACAGATGGAAGCTGATCCTAAATGTCTCAGGGCTCCTGCTGTCTGGCACTATGGGACTATAGGCAAGCAAAGGCCGTGATAGATTCCAGGCATGGGTTCAGCTGCTGCAGTCTGTGTTGTGTATTGATCATGGCTTTAATGGTTCTCCATCTGGCCAGTGATGATGGAGGTCCAGGGTGCAGTACAGTGCTATTTCTGCTGGAGCCGAGCCCGCTGACGTCCCTCTCTAACCACACCAGCCGTGTCCCAACATGCTCCCTTCCAAACTCACTGTGTGTGCCGCGTGGGATAGACTGCCCTTGTTCTTATTAAGGGAGTCGATGTGTTTTGTGTGTGCGTTAGACTGCTGAGTCAATGGGATCTGTGGTTAGCCTGCGCTGCTTGATCCTGCTGTCTGGTTTGGAGAAGTGGAGTGTCACATATCCGTGTAGTGCAGGCGGTGTGGTTGGAAAACTGGCTGCACTGAGGGTCTATTGCACAGCAGTTGAAAAGCACTGTATATTCAGCTGCCTGAATTGTAACAGTTTAAGAATGGGGAAAGGTGTCCTGAGCTATCTTTTTCTCATTATTGTTTACATTTGAATAATAGCAACTGTCAAGGTGACTGTCTTTTCTCTGAGAAGCCTATTAAATTTTCTGATGGACCGCCAAGATTGCGGACTGTTAAATATGCATATTCCCGCTTATAGAATAAAGGTGAACTTGTGGATTTGAAAGAAAAGCCTGGAATCGTTCCCTGAGGCCGTGCAAATTGATGTCTTGTCCTTTCGTTTAATGATTAATACTGGATTCATTTAAAAGATTCTCACACCTGCCCTTCACTGAGGTGCCAAAACATACCCACCCTCTATGTGCCACCAAGAGTCAACATTATTCAATGGCTTGACTTGATTATGTAGCTTCAGGCATTTACTGCACCACTTTTAATTGCAATGGCAATTGATTTAAAGGGGAAATGAAGCAGTGAATCAAGTTTACATGATTTACAAGATGGATTTCCAATATAATCAACAATTATATAAGAAACATTACAAATGTAAACATTTAGAAAAAAAAAAAGAAAAAACTTTGTATCTTTCGCCGCCAGGGCGCCGCCATTGTGCAGTTGACGTCACGGGGTTGGTTGGCTCAAGTTTAACAGGCTCTGGGCACTGAGAATCGCGACATCAAACTGTGTTACACCAGTGTTTTGACCGCAAACGACTAATGTTAGGTACAGTCATTAGACGATGTCTGTCGTCATATTTCCGTCTCGTCAACACCACGTTGCTGTGTAGAACAGCCGGTGGTGGTTTGGAGCGAAGAGCGGGTTTGCAACGCTAACTTACCATGTGTCAGTGTGGCTGTTGTACTGCGATGCCCTCCGTGTCAAGAGTCCATCTGCTGTCAAGAGGTTGATCTTAAGCATGTATTGCGTGGTCAATTCTGCATCACCGGCGCGCACGTTTACCATGCTGTGCCGGGAGTTAGACGTGTGGAAGCGGCGATGCTTTCCCTGAAGGATGTCAGAGCGGAGACACTTTTTCCTAGTATATGTAGGCTGTAGCTATTAGCACTACCACTGCGAAAATATGGACGTTTCATTTCCCCTTTAACAAATACATGCTAACTTACATGTTGTTGACGAGACAGGAATATCTGACGGCAGACATCGCGAACAATGTTTCTATGTGCAGTTTGTCAACATATAACATGAAACGTCATATTTGTCTAATAACTGTACCTAACATTAGTCGTTCGCGGTCAAAACACTGGTGTAAACACAGTTTGATGTCGCGATTTTCAATGCCCAGAGCCTGTTAAACTTGAGCCAACCAACCCCGTGACGTCAACTGCACAATGGCGGCGCCCTGGCGGCGAAAGATACAAAGTTTTTTCTTTTTTTCTTCTGAATGTTTACATTTGTAATGTTTCTTATATAATTGTTGATTATATTGGAAATCCATCTTGTAAAACATGTAAACTTGATTCACTGCTTCATTTCCCCTTTAATATGCAATGGCTGTATTTTAACCTTAGACTGTAAAACAAAATATGGACATGGTGTCCGTGACGGCACCCGCAGGTTTCTGAAGAGCATTTTTAAAGCCTAAAGCCTATGCCCCTTTTCCTTACCTTGCTTTTTTTTGAAAAATGATCCGACTGAATGGCCCAACGTTAAATACCCTGATCTACAACTATTTGATTGAATCACCAGGTAACAGCATCATTTCACCTACAATCAAAGTGCTATATATTTACACTCACCTAAAAGATTATTAGGAACACCTGTTCAATTTCTCATTAATGCAATTATCCAATCAACCAATCACATGACATGGCAGTTGCTTCAATGCATTTAGGGGTGTGGTCTTGGTCAAGATAATCTCCTGAACTCCAAACTGAATGTCAGAATGGGAAAGAAAGGTGATTTAAGCAATTTTGAGCGTGGCATGGTTGTTGGTGCCAGGCGGGCCGGTTTGAGTATTTTACAATCTGCTCATTTACTGGGATTTTCACACACAACCATTTCTAGGGTTTACAAAGAATGGTGTGAAAACGGAAAAACATCCAGTATGCGGCAGTCCTGTGAAAAAAAATGCCTTGTTGATGCTGAATATTAAAACAACATAAATTTGATCCTGGACTATTAGCTCCAGAAAAGGATATGTACAGAATATTGCATAATGGTTATATACCTATCTTGTCTGTCTGTCTATCCGTCCCTCCTTCCAACACTTAAAAAAATAAAGGTCCTAAAAGGGCTTTTCACAGTGATGCCATACGAACCATTTTTGGTTCCCAGAAGAACCTTTCAGTGAACAGTTCCATTTTTTTTCTTACTCTGAATGAGTGAATAACATTTTAATAATCTAAAGAACCCATGGATAAAGGTTCTTCTAAGAGAAAGGTTCTTCTTCATAAAGGTTCCATGGATGTTAAAGGTTCTTCATGGAACCATCAATCTCATAAAGAATATTTTTAAGAGAGTATAGACCTTATGTCTTTTGACTTCCAGTCTGTATTTTCACAGCGATCTTGCATAGGTATGAATGAACTACTCGTAAAAAAATTCCCGGTTGACATTTGTTAAGACATCTGCTTTACAATGCTTATGATAAACATTACAATGCTCATGATAACTTCTGTTAAGTCTACAATAAATCCACTTCACCAGCTAGTTACTCCTCGACAGCGATGCCATAGAAATATACAGAGCGACCGCAAAAACGGAAGTTCAAAGACAATATTCTAAAAATGACGGCGCACACGTTTCTCGGGTGCATAAGGTCTATAGTTCCAGGAATTAAACTGCAGATTTATACAAACCTGTTTTATACACTTTACTTTACAGGGTTGGAGATGTTCACTGCATGATTTAACCATGGTAATTTAACCAGGTTAAATTATATTTCCGATGTCTTATAAAATGAACCTAAGCCATTTCATAGCTTTTGTTTTTGCTTTCTTGTCCCTCAATCTTTTCCTCATGAGATCAACCAAATGAAATACGAAAAGGATACGAAATGTTGAACCTTATAACCACTGTGTTCCCTGTTTAGTTGGTCAGGATACACGTTCTAAAGACTGTCAGCAATAAGACTTCTATCTATACTGATTTTAACGCCTCAGTCTTTGCCCGCATCTCAGCTTGGAGTCGCTCTGGAGAAAGCAGATGTCTGAAAGTGGTCTCAGAGGCTGATGATGGAGAGGATCCAGGTTCTGTACGAGCCCCAGGGACACCAGACTAATTCGGTGAGTCCCTCTGAATAATGACTGCGGGCACACAGGGTTGACTGAGAGGAATTGGAACATTTGCCAGTACTAGTTATATAGTACTGGGGCTGCAGACTTCTACAAGGAGGGTTAATTACAAGCACATAGATAAAAGCTAATAAATCCAGCAACATAATGGAAAGAGCAAGGGACCAATCCCACCCCTCATTCATCTCCTGCCATTTAAAGAGGCTCGACTCCACGCTGTGAGTGAGAGACCATATAGCGGCTTTATGAGTTCAAAGGCGAGTTTGAAATAATCGTGACAGCGTGCACAACTTCAAGGGCATTTTCTGTCAATCAGCTGCAGCTTGCAACATAATAAACTGTGGGCTATAATGTCTTTCAAGCCGCAGACCAAAACTTGCATCAGCCTGAATCAATAAATCAGCTGTTGTCCAGTAAATCCTTCAGCAGCCGAATTAAGGGCTGTAACTTATGAACGCTTCATACTGACCCAACTGATGGATCTGAGCTTACCAGATAAACACTGCAGTAGGTCAGTGCAAATCAAGTGTCATTACAGTCCAGATTGCTGGAGGCTGAGGTACTGCTCACATTTGGCCTCCCAGCCACTGGTGTTTGTTATAAAAAGGCCACTGCTCACTGGTTTGGACAAGAGATATCACACCACAAGTGAGAGAGGGAAACTCAGTGGGCAGTGGGTGATATGTGCTTCACAGTCGTACATTTGTATGACACACATATCGCAAAATTTAAATACAGTCTAATTGAAAATAATATATAATTAAATATATCAAATATTATCATTCCAAAACTGTGGGGTTGGTAAGATTTTTTTTTTAAATTACATTTTAATAAACTTTTTAAAAAATAATAATGTTAATAAAGTTAATAATGTAAGAAATGTATAATAAGTAAAAATGTAATTACATTGTAATAAAAGTATAATAACATGGTAATGTAAAATTACATAGTAAAAAAACATAATTACATTGTAATAAATGTGTAATTGCTTTGTATTAAACGTATAATTACATTGTATGAAATGTATAAGACTAATAAATCTATAATTCATTTTTTTACAATGCTTTTTTGAAAAAGAATCGCTACTTTTCAAAATGAATCACAACTTTTCCAAAAAGAATCGCTACTTTTTTCAAAAAGAATTGGTATTTTTTTTTCAAAAAAAGAATTGCTACTTTTCAAAAAGAATCACTACTTTTTCAAAAAGAATCGCAATTCACACATTTACACCATCATTTTCTTCATTTAGTGGTTATTACAAGTTTGCTTGCAAACATCCCTTTGCGGCCTCTCAGTTAGATGATCTTAGTGGCCCCTCTCCATCACAGGTCCAGACACATTTACATCTCATTTCATAAAGTGGAACACTTCCCATTTAACAAAGATATACATTAAAATATATATGTGGAAAATGCATTATGCAGCCATTATGCCATACTGAGACATCTGGCTGCAGGCTTTGTGACTCCATGGGGATGTGCAGCCAGGCCTCGAGTGAGAAACAGCAGAGCTTTTCCTGTTTCCTACAGTAATGAGCATTTCTGCACTTTCACTTTGAAAGTAGTAGTTCAGCTTTGGCAATCAGGCACCTACAAATACCACCATGTCATTTATAAACTAGTGCCACTGTGTGACAAAATGCAGAGACTTTGCAGAACAAGCTGCTTTTGTTGTTGTTTCTAGAATATATCGGCGTAATTTGCCACCTTAACACTTGTCTTTAGGTGCCATGAGATAAACAGGGAACCGTTCTCAATGTTGCTTCTCAGGGCTGGCAGAGCGAGGCATTGCGGTTAATACCTTATTTAATATGCCAGCACGCCAGTGTGTGCCCTGATATCTCTCTAATTGATGCTGCCGTGTGATGCCACATTTGCTCTGTTGATAAATTGTTAAATAAGCAGGGCTCTCCATTGGCCCCACCTCTCTCATCTCGGGCTTTGTTTGTGTGCCAAGTGAAAGCTGGGCTCTGACAGGCGTTCTGTTGGGGGATTTGAGTTTGTGCATGGCTGGTCAACCTTATTTGTATTGTTTGTCACGAAGACACTGTTGTTCTAAGGCTCTGCAGGGAGTTTGCTCGGCCTCTATCTCCACTCCGTCCTTTATCTCTCTATTCGCACACTTCCACAGAGCACGCAGCCAGAGCTGAGATCCACTGTCTGTTGGCTCCGTGATGATATTGTTAGGGATTGTGGAAACCAGTGTTGGAGGAAGTACTGAACTGAAGCTCAGTACTTAAGTAAAAGTACAAATAACCAGATAAATATTTACTTTAGTAAAAGTAGAAGTAACACAATGACAACCATAGTTAAGTAAAAAGTAAAAAGTACCTGATTTTAAATTACTTTAAGTATTAAAAGTAAAACTACTTGCATAATTTATTTTCTTAATGTCTATTTTCTAATGATTAATAAAACATTTAATTCTAACTCATTCAACCTAATACTCCTATAATGATGTTCAATAATGATGGAAAAAAATGTCACCATTTCTGAAACAAACTTGCAATTAGGCAATATACACATCATGCTTATCCTAATAACTATGGCAGTAAACACGATTAATTTATGGTGTAATTCTGAACCTCTTGGCTTGCCATAATCCTAACCAAACGTATATTACACACAGTGCGTTTCCTATGCATGTAAAAACGAATTATCGCGAATAAATTGCACTATGAATGCACCATTTAGCACCACGAGACGCATGTAGTGTGACCGGGTTGATATATCTAGAGCCTCCATTTTTGCACTCAGGTCTAAGTCCCATGGCCCTCTATCAGAATCCAGAGTTTCAAGAAGATCAGAAGATGATCAAGATCAAGAAATTCAAAATTTGGACCAAAAAAAAATCCAAAAAAACGACAGTGTTACCCCTGTCGTTTTTTTTTTTGTGCGAAAAAATAAGTTTTTCCAATCTTCTTGAAACTCTAGATACTGATAGAAGGCGATGGGACTTGGACTTGAGTGCAAAAATGGAGGCTCTAGACCCTTCCAGAGCTGAGATATTGAGATCCCACGTAGCATTTATGCCATTATAAATATCTCAATATCTCAGCTCTGGAAGGGTCTAGAGCCTCCATTTTTGCACTCAGGTCTAAGTCCCATCGCCCTCTATCAGAATCCAGAGTTTCAAGAAGATTACAGGAAATTATTTTTTCGCAAAAAAAAACAAAAAAACGAAAGGGGTGACACTGTCGTTTTTTTTGGGGGGTCAAATTTTTTAATTTCTCTGATCTTCTTGAAACTCTGGATTCTGATAGAGGACCATGGGACTTGGACCTGAGTGCAAAAATGGAGGCTCTAGACCCTTCCAGAGCTGAGATATTGAGATATTTATACTGGCATAAATGCTACGTGGGATCTCAATATCTCAGCTCTGGAAGGGTCAAGAGCCTCCATTTTTGCACTCAGGTCCAAGTCCCATCGCCCTCTATCAGAATTCAGAGTTTCAAGAAGATTGCAGGAAATAATTTTTTCGCAAAAAAAAAAACAAAAAACAAAAAAACAAAAGGGGTAACAATGTCGTTTTTTTTTGGGGGGTCAAATTTTTTAATTTCTCTGATCTTCTTGAAACTCTGGATTCTGATAGAGGACCATGGGACTTGGACCTGAGTGCAAAAATGGAGGCTCTAGACCCTTCCAGAGCTGAGATATTGAGATATTTATAATGGCATACATGCTACGTGGGATCTCAATATCTCAGCTCTGGAAGGGTCTAGAGCCTCCGTGTTTGCACTCAAGTCCAAGTCCCTTCGCCCTCTATCAGAATCCAGAGTTTCAAGAAGATTGCTGGAAATAATTTTTTCACAAAAAAAAAAAAAAAAAAAAAAAAAAAAAAAACGAAAGGGGTAACACTGTCGGGTTTTTTTTTCGTCAAAATGTTGAGTTTCTCTGATCTTCTTGAAACTCTGGATTCTGAGAGAGGGCCATGGGACTTGGACCTGAGTGTAAAAATGGAGGCTCTAGACCCTTCCAGAGCTGAGATATTGAGATATTTATAATGGCATAAATGCTATGTGGGATCTCAATATCTCAGCTCTGGAAGGGTCTAGAGCCTCCGTTTTTGCACTCAAGTCCAAGTCCCTTCGCCCTCTATCAGAATCCAGAGTTTCAAGAAGATTGCAGGAAATTATTTTTTCGCCTAAAAAAAAAAAAAAAACGAAAGGGGTAACACTGTCGTTTTTTTTTTGGGTCAAAATTTTGAGTTACTCTGATCTTCTTGAAACTCTGGATTCTGATAGAGGACCATGGGACTTGGACCTGAGTGCAAAAATGGAGGCTCTAAACCCTTCCAGAGCTGAGATATTTGAGATATTTATAATGTTATAAATGCTACGTGGGATCTCAATATCTCAGCTCTGGAAGGGTCTAGAGCCTCCGTTTTTGCACTCAGGTCCAAGTCCCATAGTCCTCTATCAGAATCCAGAGTTTCAAGAAGATCAAAAGAAAATCAAAATTTTGACCCAAAAAAAAAACCCCGACAGTGTTACCCCTTTCGGTTTTTTTTTTGTGCGAAAAAATAATTTCCTGCAATCTTCTTGAAACTCTGGATTTTGATAGAGGGCGATGAGACTTAGACCTGAGTGCAAAAATGGAGGCTTTAGACCCTTCCAGAGCTGAGATATCGAAACTCAAAATTTCGACCAGAAAAAAAAAACGACAGTTATACCCCTTACGGTTTTTTTTTTTGAGCAAAAAATTAAGTTTCCCCAATCTTCTCAAAACTCTGGATTCTTATAGAGGGCCATGAGACTTAGACCTGAGTGCAACAATGGAGGCTCTAGACCCTTCCAGAGCTGAGATATCGAAACTCAAAATTTCGACCAGAAAAAAAAACGACAGTGTTACCCCTTACGTTTTTTTGGGGGGGGCGAAAAATTAAGTTTCCCCAATCTTCTCAAAACTCTGGATTTTGATAGAGGGCCATGAGACTTAGACCTGAGTGCAACAATGGAGGCTCTAGACCCTTCCAGAGCTGAGATATCGAAACTCAAAATTTCGACCAGAAAAAAAAGCGACAGTGTTACCCCTTACGTTTTTTTTGGGGGCGAAAAATTAAGTTTCCCCAATCTTCTCAAAACTCTGGATTTTGATAGAGGGCCATGAGACTTAGACCTGAGTGCAAAAATTGAGGCTTTAGACCCTTCCAGAGCTGAGATATCGAAACTCAAAATTTCGACCAGAAAAAAAAAAACGACAGTGTTACCCCTTACGTTTTTTTTTGGGCAAAAAAATTAAGTTTCCCCAATCTTCTCAAAACTCTGGATTCTTATAGAGGGCCATGAGACTTAGACCTGAGTGCAACAATGGAGGCTCTCGACCCTTCCAGAGCTGAGATATCGAAACTCAAAATTTCGACCAGAAAAAAAAACGACAGTGTTACCCCTTACGTTTTTTTTTTTGGGGCGAAAAAATAAGTTTCCCCAATCTTCTCAAAACTCTGGATTTTGATAGAGGGCCATGAGACTTAGACCTGAGTGCAAAATGGAGGCTCTAGACCCTTCCAGAGCTGAGATATCGAAACTCAGAATTTCGACCAGAAAAAAAAAACGACAGTGTAACCCCTTACGTTTTTTTTGGGGGGCGAAAAATTACGTTTCCCCAATCTTCTCAAAACTCTGGATTTTGATAGAGGGCCATGAGACTTAGACCTGAGTGCAAAAATGGAGGCTCTGGACCCTTCCAGAGCTGAGATATCGAAACTCAAAATTTTGACCAGAAAAAAAAAACGACAGTGTTACCCCTTACGTTTTTTTTTTGGGGCGAAAAATTAAGTTTCCCCAATCTTCTCAAAACTCTGGATTTTGATAGAGGGCCATGAGACTTAGACCTGAGTGCAAAATGGAGGCTCTAGACCCTTCCAGAGCTGAGATATCGAAACTCAAAATTTCGACCAGAAAAAAAAACGACAGTGTTACCCCTTACGGTTTTTTTTTGGGGGCGAAAAATTAAGTTTCCCCAATCTTCTCAAAACTCTGGATTTTGATAGAGGGCCATGAGACTTAGACCTGAGTGCAAAAATGGAGGCTTTAGACCCTTCCAGAGCTGAGATATTGAAACTCAAAATTTTGACCAGAAAAAAAAACGACAGTGTTACCCCTTACGTTTTTTTTTTTGGGGGCGAAAAATTAAGTTTCCCCAATCTTCTCAAAACTCTGGATTTTGATAGAGGGCCATGAGACTTAGACCTGAGTGCAAAAATGGAGGCTTTAGACCCTTCCAGAGCTGAGATATCGAAACTCAAAATTTCGACCAGAAAAAAAAAACGACAGTGTTACCCCTTACGTTTTTTTTTGGGGGGGGCGAAAAATTAAGTTTCCCCAATCTTCTCAAACTCTGGATTTTGATAGAGGGCCATGAGACTTAGACCTGAGTGCAAAAATGGAGGCTCTGGACCCTTCCAGAGCTGAGATATCGAAACTCAAAATTTTGACCAGAAAAAAAAACGACAGTGTTACCCCTTACGTTTTTTTTTTTTGCGAAAAATTAAGTTTCCCCAATCTTCTCAAACTCTGGATTTTGATAGAGGGCCATGAGACTTAGACCTGAGTGCAAAATGGAGGCTCTAGACCCTTCCAGAGCTGAGATATCGAAACTCAAGATTTCGACCAGAAAAAAAAACGACAGTGTTACCCCTTACGTTTTTTTTGGGCGAAAAATTAAGTTTCCCCAATCTTCTCAAAACTCTGGATTTTGATAGAGGGCCATGAGACTTAGACCTGAGTGCAAAATGGAGGCTCTAGACCCTTCCAGAGCTGAGATATCGAAACTCAAGATTTCGACCAGAAAAAAAAACGACAGTGTAACCCCTTACGTTTTTTTGGGGGGGCGAAAAATTAAGTTTCCCTAATCTTCTCAAAACTCTGGATTTGATAGAGGGCCATGAGACTTAGACCTGAGTGCAAAAATGGAGGCTCTAGACCCTTCCAGAGCTGAGATATCGAAACTCAAATTTCGACCAGAAAAAAAACGACAGTGTTACCCCTTACGTTTTTTTTTTGGGCAAAAATTAAGTTTCCCCAATCTTCTCAAAACTCTGGATTCTTATAGAGGGCCATGAGACTTAGACCTGAGTGCAAAAATGGAGGCTCTAGACCCTTCAGAGCTGAGATATCGAAACTCAAAATTTTCGACCAGAAAAAAAAACGACAGTGTTACCCCTTACGTTTTTTTTTGGGGCGAAAAATTAATCCCCAATCTTCTCAAAACTCTGGATTTTGATAGAGGGCCATGAGACTTAGACCTGAGTGCAAAAATGGAGGCTCTAGACCCTTCCAGAGCTGAGATATCGAAACTCAAAATTTCGACCAAGAAAAAAAAACGACAGTGTTACCCCTTACGTTTTTTTGGGGGCGAAAAATTAAGTTTCCCAATCTTCTCAAAACTCTGGATTTGATAGAGGGCCATGAGACTTAGACCTGAGTGCAAAAATGGAGGCTTTAGACCTTCCAGAGCTGAGATATCGAAACTCAAAATTTCGACCAGAAAAAAAACGACAGTGTTACCCCTTACGTTTTTTTTTGGGGCGAAAAAATAAGTTTCCCCAATCTTCTCAAATCTGGATTCTGATAGAGGGCATGAGACTTAGACCTGAGTGCAACAATGGAGGCTCTAGACCCTTCCAGAGCTGAGATATCGAAACTCAAAATTTCGACCAGAAAAAAAAACGACAGTGTTACCCTTACGTTTTTTTGGGGGGCGAAAAATTAAGTTTCCCCAATCTTCTCAAAACTCTGGATTTTGATAGAGGGCCATGAGACTAGACCTGAGTGCAAAAATGGAGGCTCTAGACCCTTCCAGAGCTGAGATATCGAAACTCAAAATTTCGACCAGAAAAAAAACGACAGTGTTACCCCTTACGTTTTTTTTTTGGGGGCGAAAAATTAAGTTTCCCCAATCTTCTCAAAACCTCTGGATTTTGATAGAGGGCCATGAGACTTAGACCTGAGTGCAAAAATTGAGGCTCTAGACCCTTCCAGAGCTGAGATATCGAAACTCAAAATTTCGACCAGAAAAAAAAAACGACAGTGTTACCCCTTACGTTTTTTTTTGGGGCGAAAAATTAAGTTTCCCCAATCTTCTCAAAACTCTGGATTCTGATAGAGGGCCATGAGACTTAGACCTGAGTGCAAAATGGAGGCTCTAGACCCTTCCAGAGCTGAGATATCGAAACTCAAAATTTTGACCGAAAAAAAAACGACAGTGTTACCCCTTACGTTTTTTTTTTGGGGCGAAAAATTAAGTTCCCCAATCTTCTCAAAACTCTGGATTTTGATAGAGGGCCATGAGACTTAGACCTGAGTGCAAAAATGGAGGCTCTAGACCCTTCCAGAGCTGAGATATCGAAACTCAAAATTTCGACCAGAAAAAAAAACGACAGTGTTACCCCTTACGTTTTTTTTTTGGGCAAAAATTAAGTTTCCCCAATCTTCTCAAACTCTGGATTCTGATAGAGGCCATGAGACTTAGACCTGAGTGCAACAATGGAGGCTCTAGACCCTTCCAGAGCTGAGATATCGAAACTCAAAATTTCGACCAAGAAAAAAAAACGACAGTGTACCCCTTACGTTTTTTTGGGGGGCGAAAAATTAAGTTTCCCCAATCTTCTCAAAACTCTGGATTCTGATAGAGGGCCATGAGACTTAGACCTGAGTGCAAAAATGGAGGCTTTAGACCTTCCAGAGCTGAGATATCGAAACTCAAAATTTCGACCAGAAAAAAAAACGACAGTGTTACCCCTTACGTTTTTTTTTTTTGGGCGAAAAATTAAGTTTCCCCAATCTTCTCAAAAACTCTGGATTTTGATAGAGGGCCATGAGACTTAGACCTGAGTGCAACAATGGAGGCTCTAGACCCTTCCAGAGCTGAGATATCGAAACTCAAAATTTCGACCAGAAAAAAAAACGACAGTGTTACCCCTTACGTTTTTTTTTTGGGGCGAAAATTAAGTTTCTCCAATCTTCTCAAACTCTGGATTTTGATAGAGGGCCATGAGACTTAGACCTGAGTGCAAAAAATGAGGCTCTAGACCCTTCCAGAGCTGAGATATCGAAACTCAAAAATTTCCCAGAACCAAAAAACGACAGTGTTACCCCTTACGTTTTTTTTGGCGAAAAATTAAGTTTCCCCAATCTTCTCAAAACTCTGGATTCTGATAGAGGGCCATGAGACTTAGACCTGAGTGCCAAAATGGAGGCTTAGACCCTTCCAGAGCTGGAGATATCGAAACTCAAAATT
>NW_024121321.1:12593084-12728044 GCF_016745375.1 Pimephales promelas
CCCCTTACGTTTTTTTTGGGGGGGGGGGGGCGAAAAATTAAGTTTCCCCAATCTTCTCAAACTCTGGATTTTGATAGAGGGCCATGAGACTTAGACCTGAGTGGAAAAATGGAGGCTCTGGACCCTTCCAGAGCTGAGATATCGAAACTCAAAATTTTGACCAGAAAAAAAAACGACAGTGTTACCCCTTACGTTTTTTTTTTTGGGCAAAAAATTAAGTTTCCCCAATCTTCTCAAAACTCTGGATTCTTATAGAGGGCCATGAGACTTTGACCTGAGTGCAACAATGGAGGCTCTAGACCCTTCCAGAGCTGAGATATCGAAACTCAAAATTTCGACCAGAAAAAAAAACGACAGTGTTACCCCTTACGTTTTTTTTGGGGGGGCAAAAAATTAAGTTTCCCCAATCTTCTCAAAACTCTGTATTTTGATAGAGGGCCATGAGACTTAGACCTGAGTGCAAAAATGGAGGCTCTAGACCCTTCCAGAGCTGAGATATCGAAACTCAAAATTTCGACCAGAAAAAAAAAACGACAGTGTTACCCTTACGTTTTTTTTTGGGGGCAAAAATTAAGTTTCCCCAATCTTCTCAAAACTCTGTATTTTGATAGAGGGCCATGAGACTTAGACCTGAGTGCAAAAATGGAGGCTTTAGACCCTTCCAGAGCTGAGATATCGAAACTCAAAATTTCGACCAGAAAAAAAAAACGACAGTGTTACCCCTTACGTTTTTTTTTTTGGGGCGAAAAATTAAGTTTCCCCAATCTTCTCAAAACTCTGGATTTTGATAGAGGACCATGAGACTTAAACCTGAGTGCAAAAATGGAGGCTCTAGACCCTTCCAGAGCTGAGATATCGAAACTCAAAATTTCGACCAGAAAAAAAAACGACAGTGTTACCCCTTACGTTTTTTTTGGGGGGTGAAAAATTAAGTTTCCCCAATCTTCTCAAAACTCTGGATTTTGATAGAGGGCCATGAGACTTAGACCTGAGTGCAAAAATGGAGGCTTTAGACCCTTCCAGAGCTGAGATATCGAAACTCAAAATTTCAACCAGAAAAAAAAACGACAGTGTTACCCCTTACGTTTTTTTTGGGGGGGGGGGCGAAAAATTAAGTTTCCCCAATCTTCTCAAAACTCTGGATTTTGATAGAGGGCCATGAGACTTAGACCTGAGTGCAAAAATGGAGGCTCTGGACCCTTCCAGAGCTGAGATATCGAAACTCAAAATTTTGACCAGAAAAAAAAAACGACAGTGTTACCCCTTACAGTTTTTTTTGTTGCGAAAAATTAAGTTTCCCCAATCTTCTCAAAACTCTGGATTTTGATAGAGGGCCATGAGACTTAGACCTGAGTGCAAAAATGGAGGCTCTGGACCCTTCCAGAGCTGAGATATCGAAACTCAAAATTTTGACCAGAAAAAAAAACGACAGTGTTACCCCTTACGTTTTTTTTTGGGGGGCGAAAAATTAAGTATCCCCAATCTTCTCAAAACTCTGGATTCTGATAGAGGGCCATGAGACTTAGACCTGAGTGCAAAAATGGAGGCTTTAGACCCTTCCAGAGCTGAGATATCGAAACTCAAAATTTCGACCAGAAAAAAAAACGACAGTGTAACCCCTTACGTTTTTTTGGGGGGGCGAAAAATTAAGTTTCCCTAATCTTCTCAAAACTCTGGATTTTTATAGAGGGCCATGAGACTTAGACCTGAGTGCAAAAATGGAGGCTCTGGACCCTTCCAGAGCTGAGATATCGAAACTCAAAATTTTGACCAGAAAAAAAAACGACAGTGTTACCCCTTACGTTTTTTTTGGGGGGCGAAAAATTAAGTATCCCCAATCTTCTCAAAACTCTGGATTCTGATAGAGGGCCATGAGACTTAGACCTGAGTGCAAAAATGGAGGCTTTAGAGCCTTCCAGAGCTGAGATATCGAAACTCAAAATTTCGACCAGAAAAAAAAACGACAGTGTTACCCCTTACGTTTTTTTTTTTGGGGCGAAAAATTAAGTTTCCCCAATCTTCTCAAAACTCTGGATTTTGATAGAGGGCCATGAGACTTAGACCTGAGTGCAAAAATTGAGGCTTTAGACCCTTCCAGAGCTGAGATATCGAAACTCAAAATTTCGACCAGAAAAAAAAACGACAGTGTTACCCCTTACGTTTTTTTTTTTGGGCAAAAAATTAAGATTCCCCAATCTTCTCAAAACTCTGGATTCTTATAGAGGGCCATGAGACTTAGACCTGAGTGCAACAATTGAGGCTCTAGACCCTTCCAGAGCTGAGATATCGAAACTCAAAATTTCGACCAGAAAAAAAAACGACAGTGTTACCCCTTACGTTTTTTTTTGGGGGGGCAAAAAATTAAGTTTCCCCAATCTTCTCAAAACTCTGGATTTTGATAGAGGGCCATAAGACTTAGACCTGAGTGCAACAATGGAGGCTCTAGACCCTTCCAGAGCTGAGATATCGAAACTCAAAATTTCGATCAGAAAAAAAAAAACGACAGTGTTACCCCTTACTTTTTTTTTTTTGGGCAAAAAATTAAGTTTCCCCAATCTTCTCAAAACTCTGGATTCTTATAGAGGGCCATGAGACTTAGACCTGAGTGCAACAATGGAGGCTCTAGACCCTTCCAGAGCTGAGATATCGAAACTCAAAATTTCGACCAGAAAAAAAACGACAGTGTTACCCCTTACGTTTTTTTTGGGGGGCAAAAAATTAAGTTTCCCCAATCTTCTCAAAACTCTGGATTTTGATAGAGGGCCATGAGACTTAGACCTGAGTGCAACAATGGAGGCTCTAGACCCTTCCAGAGCTGAGATATCGAAACTCAAAATTTCGACCAGAAAAAAAAAAACGACAGTGTAACCCCTTACGTTTTTTTTGGGGCGAAAAATTAAGTTTCCCCAATCTTTTCAAAACTCTGGATTTTGATAGAGGGCCATGAGACTTAGACCTGAGTGCAAAAATGGAGGCTCTAGACCCTTCCAGAGCTGAGATATTGAGATATTTATACTGGCATAAATGCTACGTGGGATCTCAATATCTCAGCTCTGGAAGGGTCTAGAGCTTCCATTTTTGCACTCAGGTCCAAGTCCCATCGCCCTCTATCAGAATCCAGAGTTTCAAGAAGATTGCAGGAAATTATTTTTTCGCACAAAAAAAAAAAAAAACGAAAGGGGTAACACTGTCGGTTTTTTTTTGGGTCAAAATTTTGAGTTTCTCTGATCTTCTTGAAACTCTGCATTCTGATAGAGGGCCATGGGACTTGGACCTGTGTGCAAAAATGGAGGCTCTAGACCCTTCCAGAGCTGAGATATTGAGATATTTATAATGGCATAAATGCTACGTGGGATCTCAATATCTCAGCTCTGGAAGGGTCTAGAGCCTCCATTGTTGCACTCAGGTCTAAGTCTCATGGCCCTCTATCAAATCCAGAGTTTTGAGAAGATTGGGGAAACTTAATTTTTCGGCCCAAAAAAAAAAACGTAAGGGGTAACACTGTCGTTTTTTTTTTCTGGTCGAAATTTTGAGTTTCGATATCTCAGCTCTGGGTCTAAAGCCTCCATTTTTGCACTCAGGTCTAAGTCTCATGGCCCTCTATCAGAAACCAGAGTTTTGAGAAGATTGGGGATACTTAATTTTTCGCCCCCCAAAAAAAAAAAACGTAAGTGGTAACACTTTCATTTTTTTTTCTGGTCGAAATTTTGAGTTTCGATATCTCAGCTCAGGAAGGGTCTAGATCCTCCATTGTTGCACTCAGGTCTAAGTCTCATGGTCCTCTATCAGAATTCAGAGTTTTGAGAAGATTGGGGATACTTAATTTTTCGCCCCCCCAAAAAAAACGTAAGGGGTAACACTGTCGTTTTTTTTTCTGGTCGAAATTTTGAGTTTCGATATCTCAGCTCAGGAAGGGTCTAGAGCCTCCATTGTTACACTCAGGTCTAAGTCTCATGGCCCTCTATCAAAATCCAGAGTTTTGAGAAGATTTGGGATACTTAATTTTTCGCCCCAAAAAAAAAAAAAACATAAGGGGTAACACTGTCGTTTTTTTTTGGGTCAAAATTTTGAGTTTCTCTGATCTTCTTGAAACTCTGGATTCTGATAGAGGACCATGGGACTTGGACCTGAGTGCAAAAATGGAGGCTCTAGACCCTTCCAGAGCTGAGATATTGAGATATTTATACTGGCATAAATGCTACGTGCAGGGATCTCAATATCTCAGCTCCGGAAGGGTCTAGAGCTTCCATTTTTGCACTCAGGTCCAAGTCCCATCGTCCTCTATCAGAATCCAGAGTTTCAAGAAGATTGCAGGAAATTATTTTTTTCGCACAAAAAAAACAAAAAACGAAAGGGGTAACACTGTCGTTTTTTTTGGGTCAAAATTTTGAGTTTCTCTGATCTTTTTGAAACTCTGCATTCTGATAGAGGGCCATGGGACTTGGACCTGTGTGCAAAAATGGAGGCTCTAGACCCTTCCAGAGCTGAGATATTGAGATATTTATAATGGCATAAATGCTACGTGGGATCTCAATATCTCAGCTCTGGAAGGGTCTAGAGCCTCCATTTTTGCACTCAGGTCCAAGTCCCATGGTCCTCTATCAGAATCCAGAGTTTCAAGAAGATTGCAGGAAATTATTTTTTCGTACAAAAAAAAAAAAAAAAAAAAAAAAAAAACTAAAAAAAGGGTTAACACTGTCGTTTTTTTTTTTTGGGTCAAAATTTTGAGTTTCTCTGATCTTCTTGAAACTCTGGATTCTGATAGAGGGCCATGGGACTTGGACCTGAGTGCAAAAATGGAGGCTCTATGGCAACCAAACGTCACTGGTGAGACAAAGGTGCAACGGACGGACGGCCAGATTACGTTTTGGCAGGGGAAAAACTGAAAATGTAATGAAAATGTAACAGAAGTTGTAGAAATGTAGTGGAGTAGAATGTATAATAATTGCTGCAAAATGTAACGAAGTAAAAGTAAAAAGTATGCGCTATTTATTCTACTTAAAGTAAAGTAAAGATACATGAAAAATGTACTTAAGTAAAGTAACAAAGTATTTGTACTTCGTTACATTCCACCACTGGTGGAAACGCATCCTAAAAGCTGTGACTTTCATTCAAACCCTGCAAGGAGCGCTGAACACGGAGTACTCCATCTCCACCGTGGTGGATGCAGTCTCAATGCACCTCTTGGTTGAGTAGGAAAGAGCCTCATTGTGCTTCACTTAAGTGTTGGCTCAGAGAAGGGGATTATGGGGTTGCCCTGTTTTCCTGTTGGTCCCTGAATGAATGAGCCTGATTTATCTTCCAGCTCTCTCAGTGTCTGTGCACTTTATTAGGATAGGTTAGTCACATGATTATGGATTGAACAATGAACTAACTAATGAACTAGGGAATTTTTTTTTGCCTGTAACGATAACTTAATACCCTTATTTCCATTTTTAAATCCCACTTGAAAACATCTTTTTAAAATGGCATATGTCATGTGATCTCCCTTTCTCAGTCTTTGTTTCCCGTTGGTATGAACTCTGATTTTATGCACTGTTATTATAGTTGTTAATTTTATCGATTTATTGCTGTACTGTTTTATTATGTTTTGTGAGGTGCCTAAAGGTGCCTATAAATAAAATTATTATTATTATATCAAATAATGTTGAAACTATAAATGTATTTTCTTTTTTTCTATCAGTGCAATTGTATATACAGTAATATACCTGCCATAAATCTTATTTTTCCAAAGTTTGCGTACTCTAAAACAAACTTTTCTTTTGGAGTCTTCCTTTTTAAGGTCAGATGTGGTTCAATTATTTCGGGATGTCAAAGTTTGATATTACAAAGACAAAATATTTTCTCTTAAATTAAACAATTGGATTGTATATTCTAAAGCCAAAACAAATTATTAAAATATAATCAGGAAAATATTGAATGTATTGTGGTTTGTAGGGCAAAAATTTGCTTTGAAAATCTTTTCCCCCCCTCTTCAATTGTTCATGGACCTGATGTGAAGTGTGATATTAAAGACACATTTTTTCTCCTAAAATTAAATAATTGGATTTTATATGGTATTTAAGCATTATACTGTAATGAAGTTTTATATTATTACTGTACAAATTGTTAAATTATTATCTGGAAAATACGGAATTTGTATAAAGCACTTAATGCATTTCAATGCATCAATGTATTTCACAATAATTTGTTTCACATAAGCCTCAATGAGCAAACCCCTGGCTTATGTGAATGAACATCTTTGTCTGTTTCCCCCTCCACTACAAATACACAACTGAAGAAGAGTTGACGCCATAATCAGCCACGAAAGGACGAAAGGAAGGATATCAGCTGGCACGAGTGAGTGACCTCCCTCTGGGCGTGTGTACACCTTGTTAGGACTCCCATTTCATTGTACATAATGTAGGGACAAACACTAGGTTGAAACCCTACTTCGCCTAGACAGCAAGTGTTCATGTTTTATTTTACTAACTGTGCCTCCTGCAGCTGCAAAAACGTTTAGACTCCATTTGAGTACAGACACCAAACACGCTCAAACTTGTTCTAAAAGAGATTAAAACTAAAGCCTGTTGCCCTAAACAGTCTCTCATTTAGAAGCACCTTGATTGTGGATTTGGCTGTGGTAGAGCCTCTGAACTTCACTTTAAAGTCAACAGACTACAGAGTCATCAGAGATGTCAGGACTTCAAAGCTCCACAGCAACTATGTAATAAAGTCTTCTTTATTAAAACATCTTCTGCCAAATTTGAAACTGTGCGACAGAGAAGCTACTATTACTATAAGACATGATTAAGACCCTTCCAGGCTTCACAAACAAGAGCTGCTCCAGATGCACCTAAAAACAAGCCATTAGCTTTGTGTATCAGGTCAAGTAAATTTAGCAAGTGGTCCTTGCACACAGGGACATGTGCAGTGTAAAGTGGTGTCTGTTCCCTTGTTTCAGGCTGAAAGCAATGGGCTCTCTGTAGAAGCAGAGCCCTGAGAGGTCGTGCATTAGTGTGTCGTGTTGGTGCTGCTGCACTCAGATGACCAAGACCTAATGGAAGCCTGGGACCATGGCGGCATACGCTACGACAGGGTGTCTAGAGACACATCCAGCTTGGCAGTCATCAGCGCAGTGAGAGAGACGGGCTTGGAAAGGGGGCTTGTGAGGGACACACACGCTGAGAGTCTGATGTGCTAAGTGCCCTTGTCCTCTGCCTCCACTGTGTAAAAGAGAGAATAACTTGGATTCTAGGAAGTAGTATACAGTAGATGCTTGTTTGCTTTCTGAGAAAAAATCTATTTAGTAAGTTTAATGTAAGTATACTTCCTGAACTATTGAACTTTTAAGAAATACAGAAATACATACTTATTATTTATGAGTAATATTAATATATACTATATATATATATATATATATATACACACTCACCTAAAAGATTATTAGGAACACCAGTTTAATTTCTCAATTATCTAATCAACCAATCACATGGCAGTTGCTTCAATGCATTTAGCGGTGTGGTCCTGGTCAAGACAATCTCCTGAACTCCAGAGTGGGAAAGAAAGGGGATTTAAGCAATTTTGAGCATGGCATGGTTGTTGGTGCCAGACGCGCTAGTCTGAGTATTTCACAATCTGCTCAGTTACTGGAATTTTCACACACAACCATTTCTAGGGTTTACAAAGAATGGTGTGAAAAGGGAAAAAACATCCAGTATGTGGCAGTCCTGTGGACGAAAATGCCTTGTTGATGGTAGAGGTCGGAGAAGAATGGGCCGACTGATTCAAGCTGAGAGAAGAGCAACTTTGACTGAAATAACCACTCGTTACAAACGAAGTATGCAGCAAAACATTTGTGAAGACAGAACACGCATAACCTTGAGGCGGATGGGCTACAACAGCAGAAGACCCCACCGGGCACCACTCATCTCCACTACAAATAGGAAAAAGAGGCCACAATTTGCAAAAACTCATCAAAATTGGACAGTTGAAGACTGGAAAAATGTTGCCTGGTCTGATGAGTCTCGATTTCTGTTGAGACATTCAGATGGTAGAGTCAGAATTTGGCCTAAACAGAATGAGAACATGGATCCATCATGCCTTGTTACCATTGTGCAGGCTGGTGGTGGTGGTGTAATGGTGTGGGGATGTTTTCTTGGCACACTTTAGGCCACTTACTGCCAATCGGGCATCAATAACTTGTAGTCATCAAGTTACTTGTAGTCAGTTGAATGTCTGTTGGAGGACTAACAAAATAAAGTGTTAGCAGATATTAACCTAACAGTCTACTAATACTCTAATGACAGTTAGTTGACACGTAGTTGAAAAGTTACTTTTAGTTAGTAGAATGTCTAAAGTGGACTCGAAATAAAGTGTCCCCAAGAAATTGAACAGGTGTTCCTATTATAATATATATATATATGTGTGTGTGTGTGTGTATATATATATATATATATATATAATATATAATTATTTGTATTTATAATATCAATATTTAATGTTATTAATATTAAATTAAAAAGTAATATATAAGCAATATAAAAATGTTAAATATTAATATATTCTTTTTATATACATTAAAAATGAATAGATACTATAACAATATACTGTGTTGCTGTGATCAAAGTTGAATTTTCAGCACATGATCCTACAGAAATCATTCTAATATGATGCTCAAGAAACATCATTATTAACAATGTTGAAAACAGCAGTGCTGATATACTTTTATGAATAGAAATTTTAGATGAAATAACATTTATTTGAAAAAGAAATATTTTTTGTAACATTATAAATGTCATATTTACTGTCATTTTTGATGCATCCATGCTAAAAGCATTGATTAAAAAATAATATTAATAACTAATGAAGGTAATAATATTAATTGTAATTATGAACAAATAGTATGTTTTTTTTTCCGGTAAGTAGTCATGTAATAAGAGGGAGAGATAATGTACAGGCTGGCCAATATTACAAAATAAACCCCTTCAGGATGATAACTTTGGACATCTTGCCAAGGATTGTACATCATTCCTTACATTAAAAATGACACGACTGTTTAAGAAAGCATATGTGAGTCCTAAAGCACAACTGGCAAGCTGCAGATGTAAGGTAGGAGTAGCAACAATTAAGTGCTAATATCAATATCTGTGTAGCCCAGCAGGATTACATCAGTATACACCGTCAAATCAGTGACCGACAGACTAAAAAGGGCCAGCTGTGTTGCCACGCTGCAGGTGAGACAGGTGTGTGCCATATGTAGTCGCTAATTAGACCTCCTTTTCCTATTCAGTAAGTCAGTGGATGTAGCACAAGATCGATGGGCTAAAAGTGGCTCTTTGATCCTGGATAGAGGGATGCAGGGAGTTCTGAAATCAGCCCCAGGGGACCACACACATCTTTAGGGACAGAGAGCACCAGATTCTCATCGGCGTTAAAGAGCAGCGCTTCGCATGTCAGCTGCTTTATCTACTGCTAATGTGACTGTCTTAAGAAGTAGGAGCCTCACAGAGATGGTTCTCCTGCTGTGCGTTATTGGTGTGATATTCAAGAATCATATCTGATGAGGAGAAATAAGATGACAGAGAAGGTTTTTTTTTTATTCAAAAATTCAGTATGAAGAAAAGAACAGCAAAACCGAAAGAACATTGATACAGAAGGCATTTACAACAGCAGTTTTTTGGTTTTGTGGAGAAATACAGAGATGACATGTTCAATGCTTACAGAAACAAAGGTTGGGAACAACAGCTAAGGCACAGAGGTCCCCTCCGACTGAAGAGTTTAAATAAATTGTGCAACAGTTTGCTCAACAAAACATTCCAGCACAGAGAACGGCAATATGGCATGAGATTCTCTGAAAGGCAAAAATGTTCATTAAGAGCCGAACCACATACTCAGACTAGTACAGCCCTTCACAAACCCTTTCACATGATGGTCTACAGTGCCACTCAACACACCAACACCTGACCTACTTTGACGCTTCTTTTTAAAAACAATGTTATTTACAATACTTTATGAACATCAGTCCAGTATAAAATACTTTACATTGTCATTCCTACCAAAATAGCTATAGTACAGAAGAGATGTCGGAGTGATGTAGTAATAAATATCATTTTAATGTGAATGTTAGAATATACATTTCAAATTGTAAGTAATGTGAAAGAAAGAGGTACGTATGTTGCTGTATTTGTGAGGTTAGATTCATCCATTACAGTGATATTAACGGGATAAAAATGAAACTTCTGTCATTATTTACAGATATTTTGTCTTTTTTTTTGTCTGTACAATGAAAATCAATGGGGTCCAATGTTGTATCTAAACCCGTTGACTTTCATCGCATGGAGAAAAATTTGATTTTTCAAAATATCTTCTTTTCTGCTCCATAGAATGACGTGAGGGTGAGTAAATCATGACAGGATTAAACATTTTTGCCTTTAAAGGTGAAGTGTCTAATTTGTGTAGCGACAAACAGCTGCAAATATTATTTGGCGTGTTTGACTTCATGCGGTGCTGGGCTTTGCGATCAGCGTAAGAGCGATTCGAGAGCAATCGGCTGGCTGTTTATTCTGCACCTTCAGTTCCACCTATACTAACAAATTCATGTTTTTTTTAACAATACATTTTTTTTATATAATATCCCTCTGTTTTTAACTCCTCTGACTCGTTTGTCGGTTAAAGTCGAACACAACCTACTGTCTTAGGTCATGCCCCATCTCGCAATGTTCTGAAACAAGTAGCCCAGCCCCAAACTCGCACAACTGCTTGAGCCAGAAGCAAACATGTTGAACGGCTCAAACAAACAGGGCTGTGTGTGTTTCCCAAAAATATCGAAAAGTCTCTACGATCAACTTAGGCTTACAACGCTTTTGGGAAACGCAGCCCAGAGCAGTTCTAGAAAAGCCAGTGTTTGCACTCACTGGGAAGCATTTGCACACTAAACTGGAACAGTAGAAAGTATTTTAAAATTGGAATAAAATAAAACTCTTCACCTTTAAAAGTAAAATGGTTCTTAACATTAATATTCAGCTATCCAGTGGCTGAATCCTCACATATCAACAAGCCAAGATTGTAAGTCAATGAGATGTATGTGAATAGATAACTTCATTTAATTTCTCTTTTAAGAATATCAAATAATTTGCACTTTCACACGTACAGTACGGATGTAACACCACTTAGACAAGCATTAGACGCTCTATTAAAAAATCTAATTAACAATGCATTCAAATTTCGCACCCCGCTGGGAACATATGAATGACAAGAGTGCTTTATTGAAAATTTAAGGTCGCATCCACCTTTGGGTCACATGACGGCAATGACATTTCACTGTTTGCGCAGCCCGGGCGGGACGCCATCTCTATGAGGACCAGATAACAATCAGATTGCATACAAAGTGATGGCTAGGCCAGGGTCACAGAGTCCCAGAGGAGACACGCTCCTCAAATGAGAGAGCGCAACAAGCCACACTGGCCCAGTTTAAATATAGTGTCGTACATTTGCAATGTAGAAACATAAAAGGTTTGTAAAAACAGAGAAAATGTTGGTCCAATGCAAACTGTAGAGTCCAGCAAGCTTGCAATCTTCCTCACTAAAAATACATCTCAGTCAGACCTGAGAGGCCACCCTATCATTATTATGGATGCGAGTAATCCGGACAGCCCGATCTGGAAAATGTGACATCCGAATGGCGTACGTGCAGGAGAAAGCGTTTGAGGCAGCCTCCAAGCTACTGAGCCCAGGAACTTCGAAACTGCTCTGATGCTATACCAGCCAGTCCAACCGACGTCCGTTTTCGTTCGTTTGAGCAATATATGGCAAATTACCAAACACTGGCTCATATAAAAAGACGAGAACAGAGAAAATGAGAAGCAACATGACTGGAATCTCAGTTCTTGAGGTCAATCCAGTTAGTTTCCTGCTCAAAGTTTATGAAACAGATGAACAGATGGACCTCAGGTGGAGGGGCGGAAAGGTCTTTACCAACGCCCGTACTAGTACCGCATCTTGTGTTTATAATTGTAATATGGTTGGGATTATAGCCTTTGTAAATAAAGGCAGCTTGTTTACAAAAGGTATTGAATGAGCTGCAAAAACAGCATATAGACATTAGTCATTGACTAAAAAAATATCTATTTCATTTATATAAACATGAATAAATAGCCAACTTACAACCCTCAGCTAACCAGTACCTTTGTTCAGGGAAAAGGAAAAAAAAAATTATAAAACAATAAAAAGATGAAGAAATTACATATTTTCTGTGGTGTGCCAGCACAGCTGGCACCTTCCATTTCAAGTTTCAAGAGCCTGAAGAGGAAACAGCATACAGACAGAACGACGCTTCAGACACTTCGCAAGCTACTCTACACTCCCTCACTTCAAAAATTGTGGTCCAGTATCATGCAAGTTTCTACCGCTCCACAGAACCCTATCCCAAAGCGATTCAACCAACTGAAAGAACCTTCAGTGAGTACTCTATTTGATGCCCGATTAGAAATATTAGTATACAGACATAGACATAATTGCTTTATGATGTTTGTTCTGTTGAATAGACGGCAACTACTTTTAATTTACAGTACCGTAGAGAAGTTTGGGGTATTTATTTTTTTTGAAAGAAATACTTTTATTTGGTAAAGACACATTAAATTGATTAAAAGTGACAGTAAAGACATTTATAATGCGTGTAAAGATTTCTATTACAAATAAATGCTCTTCTTTTGATCTTTCGATTCATTAAAATATTTTTTCAAGTTTTCCACAAATATCAGAAATGTTTCATATTAGAAAGATTTCGAAAGGATCATGTGACACTGATGACGAGTGAAAATCCAGCATTGACAAAGTATCAATTTAAATGGTTTTATTCATTATTTATAATAGTTCATTTATTTTCAATGATTATTTTTAATCTGTAATAATATTACACAATATTTCAGTTTTTTCTGTTGTTTTTTTTTTGCAAAAGAGAAATTTCAAAAACATTTAAAAAAGTAACCCAAAATCAACCCCAAACTTTTGAATGATAGTGTATATCGCGTAACACATTATATAACCAAAGCTGCAAATGCTCACATTAAACATTTCCTGTTCTGTTTCCAGTTAGCTTGCAAACTCTCCAGCATGCTAGCTCTACATATGTCTGGCCTATAAGCCTTCTAGCATACTTCAGACTTATTAGACTGGTAGGTTACCATACACTAGCTGATCAGTCTGCTAGTTTAGCATACTATTACATTTTTAGCTAAGCATAATGCTAAGTTAGCCTAGCAAAGCCCAGCTAGCCTAGCGTACTTGCAACCACCAATTCTTTGTACTATTTCTTATTTGTATCTACCATTTTAGGCTTCTAGTATAACCAAAATAAAGGACAATTTTTATTATACAGAAGAGGATAACGCGAACCACTTTTGAACAGGCATTACCTCTCTGCCCCCAAAGACAATAGGATTCTGTGGAGTTTGACATCTTGCATGGTATTGGATCACCTCTTCTTTTCAAAAACTCAATTTTTGTTCTAAACAGACGCTTTTCAACCAATAACTTATTAAACCTAAAACTAATTAGGAGACTTATAAGGGATTTATAAGGCTTTAAATGGCATTTGATCCAGTGAAAAGCTTATAGAAGTGACATATTTTTCTGAAAACTAAAAGAAACCAGCAATGTTGTGCTAAACACAATTATATATGATCTGAAACACTGGTTTTAATAAGTAAGGTTAAGTTTGAAAAACACATTCCATCTTTCACGGTTGGTGAAAGTGTGTTTGATTTGAAATATAGAGGCTTACTATACAAATCTCCCTTTTGGTCTTAGGTCCTTTCTGTGCTTAATATCCCAATCCCAGCAATCAGTCGTAACACCTACACATAGGCATCACCTGCTAAGTCCAGTTGACAAAGATTCAATCACAGTAATTAAAATAAATAAAATATAGAGAAGCCTGACAGCACTCACATCGCTAGAGATTGAGATAGCCAGAGGGTGCACATTTTTAAAATGATCTTTAAAAACTTCCCAGCGTACACTTTCTTGGGCCGTGTCTTGCGTTTAAGAAAGGTCCGTTCTGCTCATGTTCACACGAGCGATGCTGGAAAATAAATAATAGAAACAAAATGGCCTAAGAAATGAAAGAAGGCGAGTCTTCAGGGCAGTGAATGCTGCTACCTGATTCGTCCGTTGGTTTTAGGTGGGCCCAGGTGGGACTTTGGGTCCGGGCTGAGAGAGCTCCACACCGTTTCCCTGCAAGTCTGCATGACTGAACAGCCACTGGGGCCTGTTGAACACACGTCCACAGCTGACCACACGTCGCCCAGTAGACTGTCCACCCATTTCTCCAGCTCAGACCCCGTAAGCTCTGCGTTGTGCTCGGCTGCCTCTACCTGACCCAAGTGGACCGGGATGTTGAGGATGGGGTTCAGGCCGTGGAAACTCTGCTCCATATAGCTGTTCTTGGCCGGCCCGTTGTGCGTTCTTAAAGCATCCTCTGTGAGAGAGAAGAAAAAAGTTTTTTTTTTTTTCCACAAGTAGCATAAGCATTTAATGCAAGCAAAGCAAAACTGGGATTATGACAGAATTTGCTGGAACCTTTTAGATTTTTAGACATGAAAAATAAAATACAATCTTCCTGATTTAATTTTTTTATGATAAAAATTTTCCTGATAAATTTTTTTTTTAGATGACTCAAGAACATTTTCTTTAGTTAAGTGTGTTGTCAGTAATAAACAATGCTGTTTATACCTGGAAAAGAGAAAGTATTTTAACATCCACATTAGCTTTGTTTTGTTTGTGCTTAGAGTTATCTGTCATGTGTGGACAAGGTTGTTTTTGTGAGGGTAAAAATCTACTTAATAATACTAATAAATCCAATGTTATTTTAGTATTATTTTAGTGCAGTCAACATGAAAGATATAGTTCACTTTGAAATTAATTGTTATAACTTATTAAACCTAAAACTAATTAGGAGACTTATAAGGGATTTAAATGGCATTTGATCCAGTGAAAAGCTTATATTTTTGGTATTTTTTTCCTCAAGGGCATCCAAGATGTAGGTGTCTTTTTCCACAGTAGTTTTAATTTTGATATTTTTAGGTCAGATATTGTCTCCCAGTCATATAATACAGCTCTATGGTCACCACCTCACAGAGAATTCCAAATTAAACATGATTTAATGACTCGTAAATGCAAGTAAACACATTGATGGCCTAAGACTTTGAGATGGTGACCATAGACCTGCATTATATGACTGACAGACAAGAACGGTTGGACCTAAAACTATCAAAATTGAAACTACTGCGGAAAACAAAGACACCTACATCTTGGATGCCCTTGAGGTAAACTAAAAAATACCAAAAATTAATTTCAAAGTGAACTATCACTTTAACGTATGAGATTAATGTTTTCCAGTTTAACGCATTACAAATATTTAACGCAATTAAAGCAGCATCCATTTTGCCTGTCATACTTTGGGTTGCATTACATTCTATGATCATGCTCTTATTCATGCAAAAGCTTTTAAACCATTCAAGCACGACAAGACAAAAGAGAATGCACTGTCTCTCAGTTTTGTCGATTATCCTCATTAGAGTAGTCTTAAATTAGTTAAATAAACGTAAAGAGTTGTGAGAAAATGAAATGCATGTTAAATCTGCCAGGTCTTAAAGTGACAGAAGCCACTAATTCTCTCTGTTATTAAAGTTACTCGAAGAACAAAGGTAAAAGAGAAAATCACGCACTGCTCTTGACTAAAGAACTTTTGTAGCTTTAATAAGCTTTTGTAGCTTTAATAAGCTTTATTTTTAATAAGCTTTAATTTATAATGTATGCAGTGCAGACTGTTGATAACATTTATTCAATTTCTGTGCATTTCACAGGGCACAGGTAAATATGACATGTATTAAGGGTTTATAGCATTATATATATTATTATGTTTATTATGTTACATTATATGGGAGTATTTTTTTAAAGTTAATTTAAATTAGCCTATAAATGTAGGCCTAATAAATTACACTGTACTGTTGAATGGCTATAATTAATTTTTAAAATTTGGGATTTTCATCACATCAGTAGCTAGTATCATACTGGCCTTCATTCATAAAAATATGTTTAAACAAGTGTTTAAAATATAATTTATGTTATTTAGAGATTCATTTGAAAATTAACTGTGAAATTATAGCATTATAAAATACACTAACAAACGTAAGTGTTTTAATAGAAATTGATCACATAAAAATGTGTTTAATCCAGTAAATTTGTTATCGATTGACAGCAGTATATTATTTATATACTATTATAGTCTTTTAAATTAGCTTTTATTTTCATATCATCAAATTTTATTTAATTTTAGTTTTGATAATTATGTCCTTTTATTTTAAATGTTCAGAGAAGACGCATTCAATTGATCAAAAGTGAATTTTGATGATAAATCAAGGACTCTCCAGACACATGATGCCTCTTAACATCTACGGCTTAGTATAAAAGAACAGTTTCAGTTTAAATATATTCAGTTTCTTTTGGAGGGATAAAATAATTTATACGGCTGGGATTTATAAAATCTCTATCAAAATTGCATAAAATCTATCATCTTCACATATAAACCAGACTACAAGCTTGCAGTACATCCAACAGCTAAAAACGGCTCATTTAGCTGTGAGGAAGGACACATCGGCCCTGGAGGTAAAGCTGCAAATTCCTCAGGCTCCTCACACTTCTCTCTCCAGCCGCCCTTCACAGATCGCCCTCTGTCTCTTCCTGACCTCTCTCTCTCCAGGTTTGCCCACCTCTCCCTTCCCAGTCCCTCTCCTCCCTTCTGTAACATTCCATTTCACGCTCGCCAGGAAGTGCGTGGACAGACAAGCGTCGTTGCTTACAGCGTACCGACCAAACTTGGCCGCATAAACCCACTCCATAAACTTTTATTAGCTGAGGGTGCAGAAGCACGGCGAGCGAAAAGACTCGGTGCCTGCCATAGACATTAATCATGGGACAGTCTGGTAAATCATGTGCGTTTATCACCCGCCCATTCCCACGACACACGCGCGTCGAGCCGCAATCACAACCTCTCCCTCATTAGGAGCGTTTTGAGGACAGATCCGCTGATGACCGCACACCATGCTTAGAATTAAAAAATGTCCCCTTAATGGGCTAGAGATACCAATCGTGGCCCCTGCACAGTAATCTTTTTGAGTTTATTCCAATGAAAGGTGACCCGGTGTGGTGTATTACTCATTCTTGTCTGTGAGCTGGGACTATTTATAGGCAACCAAGCGGCCCAGGCACATAGCTAGATGTGAAGGCAGAAAGTGCCTTTGAAAGCAGGGGGTGGGATGACCTGAAAGGTTGAGGCAGTTTAATATACAGTGTACCGTAGTGTCAGACTATAGTCTTCAAAAAGAGCATGCAAAACGCTAGAGGATTAGTCATTACATCTGGAGAAAGGAGCGTTTTTTTTTTTCATTCCGTTTTAAATATATACAAGCTTGCGAGAACACATAAATCAAAGCTTCAAATGTATTCTGAACTGCATTTTCTCAAGTGATATGCTATGCTAGGACATGGAGTTTGCACATTGGAAAATGTGAAGTATTTCACATTTTTTCAGCTATGAGTTGTCAGGAGAAAAAAAAAAAAAGAGAAATTATTTTTCCACATTGGCTTAAGGGACTGATTACACCCAGTCACTTTTCTCTGCATTTTCATCGGATAGCTATCGGATCATTAAAAGACCAAGTTTAAATGCCCTCTGAAATGCTTTCGAGACTTATTTAAATCTGATCACTCAAAGCACTTTAGGAGGTGGTTAGACGCATTACGAACGAAACTGAACAATTATAGATGCATCTGATTTTTGAAGCCACATATGTAAATTTTACTTCTCCTAAAATGTAAAAAGGAAAAAAAAGGTGTGTGAGTGTGTGGTATCATACGCTCCCAGTAGCCAGATATGACAACACTACTGCAACATGCAACAACATCGCCACAGATGAGTAGCTGAGTATCTCTTCACAAGCCGACGTGCAAACTGCAGCAAATGAAACTGAAAGTGGCACCAAATTATCTTACCAGTGTTGATGCTGTTTGTTTTTCTCTTCCTGAAATCTTTGAACTTGAAATTAACTGATGATAAATAAAATCCAGTGCATATCTGTTGCCTCTACTGCCACTGAATTTGCATATAGCACAGGAATTGAACATCAGGTTTATAATTGTTTTGGGGAGACATTTATGTGTTGAAGTGTAAATGGAGTTTCAGTATTTTTGTTATGCGCTTTTGCTATTTTTTATTAGTTCGTTTAATTTTTTTTTTTAAATATATAGCTTAATTTTAGTTCAAATAAAATGTTTAGTTCAAATTAAGTTTCCAAGTTAATATTTTTAATTGCTGTTTTAGTTTTTTGAAGTGAATGTTTTTATCTAATATTTATATAGCTTTAGCTTTAACTTCATTTCAAGTAATGCAAATCATTTTTAACAGTTTTAGTTTCAGTTATCAAAAACAACATTTGTGTAAACAGCATTGAGAAGTTTGATTGAATTATTTAAGGGGATTGTTCGTTCAAATGATTAAAAAGTAGTAAAGTTTTTTGTAAAATGTTGTTTATCACCATGCTTTCAATTAAGCTATATAAATTCTATCAAATTCTGTAGAGTTTATATTTCCGAAATATCTTCTACCTAACAAAAGGCAAGCTCTTACTCTCACCTTGGCGTATAGGCAGGTGTTTGTGGTGGGTAAGGGGAGTGATGAGAAAGCGCGTCTCTGCCACGGGGCTCCAGCGATGCAGCACACGTACGGTCCACATGCCGGGCCGCAGAGGCAGGTTCAGTGGAGGCCTGTAGTGTGTGAATTCAGCACTGGCGTCGATCAGGATATCGTAGGTGGCAGCGATGACATTGGTGGGGTCAATCCACACCACAGTCACGGTCACATTTGACCCTTTCCCCCATTTCTGCATTCCCACAGGTTCATCCATGGGTCCCATCAATTTACCAAAGTTCCGAAATATCCTTTCCTTAGCATCCCAGTCTGTTCCAATCTGATGTATGAGAGAAAAGACATAAGAACAGATATATAGGACATTTAATCTGATTAGAAATTCAAGAGAAGTAGCCTAATGTACCACAACAGTCCTATAAGTTAGACTCAAGTACCCCTTTAAGTATCAAGTAACTGTTTCCATTCTCTCCAGACATCATTTCACTTCAAAATTAATGCTAATAAAGTGACTTTTAAATAATTCATCAAACAGTTTATACGGTGGGTGAACAACAGATCAAGTAACGCATATAATCCCATACCCTACTGTTTAAATGTCTGGGGTCAGTAAGATGTTTTGAAAATATTTTTGGAAGAAGCCTCTTATGCTCACCAAGGCTGCTCACTTAAAATAACTGTTGTTTATATAGATTTAAAGTGTAATTTATTCCTGTGATGCAAAGCTGAATTTTCAGCATCATTACTTCAGTCATCAGGGTCACATAATGAAGAAATCAATACGCTGATTTGCTGCTCAAGAAACATTTCTTATTCTCAATGTCAATTTTTTTTCAGGATTCTTTGATGAAAGTTCAAAAAACATATTATATTCTTATATAAATATATTACAATTGTTTTTTTTATATTATTGTATGTTATCTATTACATTGTTCTATTATATTTATCATAACATGTTAAGGGTTAAAACTGTTTTCAACATGTTTTTTTTAGGTACACCCCTGGAACCTGCCAGCATACAGTACTACCCCTTGGGGTCCATATACCCCTGGTTGGGAATCACTGATCTAGAGCAAAGTTGGAGAGGCAGAAACACTAAAAGAGAAGACAAATGAGTAAGAGAATGAGAAAGAAGGCAAGTGAGAGAGGATGAGAACAGAGTCCCGGGGGTCTGAGACAGTGTGTGTCGCTGTTGATGCAGAGATGTGTCAGTTCACCCCTTTCAGACACTGCACAGGCCTTCATTGGTATGGAAGCTGAACAAACTTGAAATTCAGTCCCCTAAGAAACCAGAGTAACGGGATGCCTGAGCACTGTACCAGTAGCACCCTAAGAGAGGCACACAGACGGATATACAGCCAAATGAATTGCACAAGATCCCATCGTAAGTAAACAGATGGCACCAATTGGGCCAACTGAGATGAGCATAATTGCATCAAACGATCAACAGTGCCCAGTGTAATGTTTCTCCCACTGTGAGGTAATTTGACTAGTGGGATGGGGGGAGGTGGCAGCTTAAAGCCATCAAACGCTAGCTGCCTCCAGCCACTCTCAGAAACTACATCACTACCGAAGATGTGACCTACAGCAGGAGTCTCTTTACGGTTGACTAGCCCAAATCCCTCCCCCGGCCGTGCCCGTACCTCAGTAAAACACGGCAAATCAATTTGATCATTCTGTTTGGAAGACGCCTGAGACCCAGCTGGACTTGGTTTAAGCACTTTACAGCTCTGCTGTCTTGTCTATGGGAGTTCACCCAAAGGATGGATGATGGGTACTATAATGCTTTTAGGCAGACTCCAACATTAACTTTTTGCTACACAGATGAATTTAGAAGGTTACAAGCCAAAAATGTGTATATATAATATGTATGATATATATTTATTTAGGGGTTGATAAGATTTTTTTATTGCTTTTGAAAGAAGTCTCTTTTTTTATTTCAAATCAAACATACTGTAAAAACAGTAATATTGTGAACTAATATTCCTAACTAATATTTTTTTTAAAACTTGAAAACAGTTGTGTAATCCAATATATTTTAAAATGTCATTCATTACTGCAATGGGAAAGCTACGTTTTCAACAGCCATTACTCGTGTCTTCAGAATAAATAAAAACATATCTGAGAAATTGCATGCATCACAAAACAAATAAGATTTCTTAAATAGATTATTATTCGAAATATTATAATTCAAATATATTTTTATATATAAAAAAAACAACACCAACAACATATCAGCAAGTTACATATCTTCATATCCTGTTTTAAGTCATCTATATGCTTCTAACTCTAGTGTCTGGAGCTGAACATGTACCCTTGGCTTCCAACAGATAAACTGAGAGCAGTTCAGCGTGAAGTCATTATTTTATCCCCATACTCGTGGCAGACAAATCACTGATTACGCCAAAGGGCAAGATGACAGGTATGGCTGTGCCTGACAGCTAAATCAATGAAGAACGTCTGAATTATTGGTTGTTTAACGGAGTATGTCAAGCGCAATGTGCAGCAGTGTAAGATTGACAATAATATTCGGAGGTCAATATTCTTAGCAATGCATACATTCTGAGGGTAGTGTGGGGGGCCATTCTGCACATATAGACTGCCAGGACATTTTTACTGCAGTGAGCCAGAACAAAATAAGCATTGTCTTAAAACTTTTATTCATGAACAACAGCATGACGACAGTTAGTTCGTAAATAAAAATGACCAACAGAGGACACATAAACGTGCAACCCAACAGCCGTTAGCTATTATAGTATACAAAAATGCTTCCCCTCCAGTGTGTGTGTGTGTGTGTGTGTATTGTGTAAGACTGTGAGTTTACTAACCTCTGCGAACTGCAGTCGGTTGAATGTATTGGGTGGATTGGTGAACTTGAAGAACTGTTTGGGCATGAGCCAGGTCTCCAGGGTTTCCAGTTTGCTTGTTGCCAGGTTGGTGGCGTGATGCCTGACCAGGTATCCCTGGAACTCATCAGACAGGAAGTAGATGTGGACAGACACAGGATGACCCATGGCATAATACCTACAGGCAAAAAAGATGTCATTCTGAAATAATAATAATAATTCACAATACTTCACAATACTAGGGCTCAAAATGAATCTTTTGTTATACCTAACAAGGCATCTTCATTGGAGATTTTTTCAATAATATTTCTTACTGGCCATGACATATATACAACTATTTTACATTATATTTATTTGAATATGAAGAGTTCAGATGCAAAAGCCTCTAAATTGCCATTTGAAATTTTCTTCTTTAATGATGATTTTTTTATCAAACTTGTATATTTAAGTTCAGTAATTTCACTTAAATAACAATTAATAGGTAATTATCATTGCCATTTAAGTGAAATCACTGAACTTAAATATACAAGTTTGATAAAAATCATCATTAAAGAAGAAAATTTCAAATGGCATTTAGAGGCTTTTGCATCTGAACTCTTCATATATATATTTTTGTCCCTAATGTTTTTGTTTTGGTGACTTAATGAAGAATGTTCCATATTAGATATTCTCAAATTAAAATATATTTTTGAAAGTAATACTTTTATTCTGCAAGAATGCATTAAATTGATCTAAAGTAACAGCAAAGTTACTTATAATGTTATCTGAGAAGGATATAGCCACTCCAAACTCACAGAAAGCAAATTCTAGCCATATGCTGATCAAAAATGACAGTAAAGACTTACAATGTTCCAAAAGATTGTATCATATTTCAAATAAATTTAACCTTCTATTCATCAAAGAATCCTGAAATAAATGTTTTCTTAACAAGCTATTTGTACATTTTGCAAAACGGGACTTCATTACGACCAATTATTTGAGTAGTAATTGTCTTTCATTTAAATTCAAGTTTCTTAGGGCTTCGTTAACACCTAAAACCTTTAAAAAACCTAAAAAAAACCCCTTCTGAACAACAGAATCAATAATGTTGTATTCTGAGCAAAGTTTATTTGGGCTGTAGAGAGGCGAGTGAAGTGATAGACACTGAGACAGACGGAGCAGCAGGAGCTGATAGAGACGCAGGCGTTCATGCGGAGTGGATGGCTGCTCTCGCAGTGATCTCCACCCTGAGCTCCGTCGCCGTGCTCTCATCAGTATTCCAGCACAGGCTGGAGGTGCTCCATCCCAGCATCGCTTGCCTGACAAGCAGAACAGCAAATATTTACAGCGGTGCGGCCGCCTTCCCCCCTCCTCCTCCGTCCGCTGTCACCGCAGGAGGTGGGCAGCACGCAGGGACTAACAGAGCAGCTATTCAAGCGGCCCACCTCAGCTTTCTCACCGCTGATGTCACAGAGGGCTGCAAAAAACAGAGCTCTCCCTCACTCACAGACCCTGAGCGCCACCGCCCAACCCCCACGACCAGCAACAACCTCTTCCTTGAGCCTGATGAGTCCCTCTGCAGGGTCCAAATACTGTGGCTCTCTTGTCAGAATGCACCAGCGCTCCCCTCGCACAGAACGAGCAGCGACGCCAGGCATTACTGCACTGATAAACACATAAACACAGCAGCCAGACTGACAAACACGGCCCCTTATCCTCTCTCTTCTCTATCTCAGTAATGACAGATGTTTGGACAGCTGAGGAACTTCAGATTTGCTGCATGTGAGATCAAACAAAGCTGCGCTTCCCTCGGAAGACAGCACAAATGAGTGTGCACTTATTTAGCTTTCAGAATATCCAAAATGCCAATATATAAACAGTTTCAAACTAAACATAATTGCAATAAAATACCTACACTACCAAAAACACAGACACACAAATGTTCAGAATAATTCACTTGAAAATGTCATCACATGTCATCATAAGCAACATATACTATGTTATTATTATATGTATATAAGTTATAAGTTATTTACAGCAGTTTGGTAAGTCGCCACCAAGAAAGGTTAATCTACGGTCTCAGTCACAAAAGATGGTCGATTTAAACCAAAAATCTAAACTAATGTCTGAAATATTTCACAATCCATAAACTGGGGAAATATGAATGTAAATATTAGTGGGTTTTAATGCAGTAAAACCGTAATAAATAAATTAAGATCAACTAATACATTTTCTGTAAAAATAAAATGAGAACTAAATTCATAGTCAAAATGTATCAAAACACATTCATTGAAAATGTAATATATTTAATTAAATATAAATCAAACGTAGGCTGTGCACATGGTATTTGGAATCCTCCACTGGTATTTTGCAGTATTATTATTATTGATTAATTGATCTATATTTTTAAATGACAACAATTAATGAATTTTTTTTTTTTACATCAAAGGCTATGCATCAATCAAACTCTGTAATTTTGGAGTGCATTTGGTGCTATCAGGCCAGCCAAATGAGCCAAATCCTCTCTTAAAATCTTTGAAAACCATGAATAAACTACTGAAGTTAAAATAAATGACAACATAAATCGCATTAAAATCAGGTTCACTGGAAATGAGGATAAACGGTTTATGTCGACTATAATTTGTGCAGTAAATTATTGGTTACCAAGCACAAAATCATCAACATTCATTATTGTTTGATAACCAATTTTGGATGTGTTTGGTCATCTCATGTTCTCCAAAGTAAAATGCAGGTTCAGAAGCAAACCCACTGATTTTACGAAAATGTGCTGCTCGTTGCCATGCAACAAAAGTCAATGGCATCCCAAAATTTTCAAGCTTAAAAAAAGGTTACAACAACTTTAATGTGGTTAAATCTTCTAAAAACAATACATTCAGATTATAGCTCTGTTGTTATTTTTTTCCCGAGAAATGTATTTAACTATTTTTGTGCTACAGTAAAAAAAAAACAAAAACAATGTACTGAGCACTAACCTGCAGCTGTTGTCATCGGTGTTACCCTGTAACGAGTTGCCAGTTCGTGCCAGACCCAATCGGGCGAAGGCATGATAGTAAGTGAGATGTGCGTCGGACAGGCTGTGAATACCATCCTCTTCATCAAAAACATTCTCCCAGTAGGCCTTGAGACCCCGCATGCCCTGCGGCACACTTCCGAACAGGAAGACATCCAGCTGGTTTACTATCTCTTGATTTACACTGGCTTCAAACTTCCTTGCAAAGAATGTGGGCCTGGTGGTTTGCTGATGGAGACAAAGACAGAGAGAGAAAGAAAGAGAGCGTGAGTGTGAAGACAAAGAGACGCTGATAGACAAGACAGCCTGCTGAGACTTCAGAAACAGGAAGAGAAAGAGAGATAGTGACAGAGCGAAGAGACTGAAAACTGAAATGCGTGGCACACCATCCAGGATGATGTGCTAGAAGGGGGAAAAAGCTAAAAGAATCAGAGACAAATTCTCCAGAGATAATTGACACCAAAAATAAAAATCAAAGTGGCATATGTCTGGTATGAAACGGTGGTGTTGCTTATTATTCACATCCAACGTGGCTCCCTGCAGACTAACATGTGTAACAGAAGACAGATAAGAAGAGGGACAACATCTGAGAAAAACCAAAGAAATCAAAAATCTTCATGCTTGAAATAGCTTTCAGGTGACAGCAAACCCCTGTCAGACATCTTTCAAGAGACCAAACTAGAAGATGGAAAAATCAAAAAACAAACCTCGAAAGGAATGAAAATCCCCCAAAATGTAAGATTCTGTCATCATTTACTCATTTCCATGTTTTTTTTAAACCTGTATGACTTTCTTCATTCCATGCAACACTAAAGGAAAAATTCAGCATGAGTCGAACTAATCATTCAGACTGGTAATTGTATACCAACTGATTTATTGGAAAGAGCCATTCATTCATCGCAACTTGTGAACCATTTTTTTAGCATGTATTGCATTGTAGCGACCGTTATGTCGGTGTTCCACAAAAGAAAGCAAGTCATGACTTTTTTTTTAATTAATATTCATTTTTGGGCGAACCATCCCTTAATTATTATTTTTTTCTTTTTAAACAGTTAAAGAAGGCAAAACTGTGGGGAGCATTTTTTTTTTTTTTTTATAAAAGTGATTTGAAGAGGCCAGTCCGGGAAGCTTTTTCGTTTGGTTATGGGGTGAGGGGTGAGAAATGCTCAGATAAAAAAAACTGAACTGTCATGACACATTTCAAGCCTCCCTTCTTCTCCCATTGTCCTTTTTCTTCAGAGCTGTCTGTGAGAAAGGAGGTTTTGTCACAGGATAATTACTCAACACTCACTATGGGTATGCCTTCAGTAATAATGACCCGCTAAACGCTCACAGGCCCTTCCCCCAGCACAGGCCTGAATGAGTTAACCGCACACTCTGTGAAAGACTCCATTATATAGAGGAGTTGTGGCTGCAAACATTTAGCAATGCTCGAAATACTGCTCTGATGGTGCTGGGTTTTCATCCCACATTCACAACAGGAAACACTATTTATAAATAAAGCACTATGATAAAAGAAAATTGTACTTAAATTAGGACATATGAACATCAAGATTCGCCATAATGGATGTTGAAAATGTGGCTTCTTCAGCTGGGCTGTTTTGAAAAAAGAAAAAAAAAGAAAAAAGTGAGCAAAAGCGGCAAAAACTGCCTGATGTGGCACATGGTGATGATGTCATGGTTTGGCACACGAGTGCACAGTAGGGAGTTTATGAGGAAACGGGAACATCGTTTAATGTGAAACCATACCGCAAGCAACACGACATGGCGGTAAATAGAGCAAGAGGAAAAAAAAACTAAAAAAGGGAAGAAAATGCAAAATTGCAGCTCTATTGCAGAAGAATGGAAAACATTAAGTACAGCCAGCTATGTGAAAATCACCAGGCTGGGAATGACAAGTTTAAAACTCATTTCAACCCGGGCCTGTAGCTCGAGTTACAGTAAGGGAGAGCGAGTCACAGAGGTCGGCATGACTATGTTAGGATTGACTCTTTACTGGAGGCTAATGAGAGACTTCCAGACCAAAGGTAGGGGGGAGAAAGGGGAATTGGCTGCTGCGGTCAAGCTCCACGGCCTCATTCCACATACTAGACTCGCTACCAGAATCCTTTTGATGAGAGACCGCCTTGGAATTGATCTCTCATCGTCCTTTTCTGCCGGGCAGAGTTAATTACAGATCCCCTGTGTAGGCACGAGTTAGCAAGGCTTTCCTTTAGTTGAGTCTCATTGGATTTCTAATCACGATTGAAATCGCTACTGACTAGAGAGCTTGTCTCACACTATTAGGTGTTTGTTTAAGGTAAATTAAAGGCCTATTGTGCTTATTCAAACTAAACAGGACGCGGCGTAGGTCTCCTTCAGGCGTGAGGTCAGCGCTGTCACTGAAAAGGCTTTAAAAGAGTTTAACTAATGATCAGGCTCATTGAACTGTTCCTGTAAGCATCAGCTGCACTGATACAGTTGGACAACGAGAGGACTGAAAGTATCGTGGGAAGGATACAAGATGCTCACCTGGAAACGGGGCAGGTCGGAGGGCTTGAAGTCGTTTGGCGAGCAGCCGCACCAGTCAACGATGTGCTTGTATTGACACTTGCAGCCCAGCTTTCGATTCCAGTTAGTGATGCGAAGGTTGTTGTCCACCATGCTCTCGCAGTGCGGACTGTTCTCCAGAACTGTGTGGAAGAACGACTGCAAAGACAGAACGAGAATAGAGGAGGAGGATGATAAATAGGAAGGGATGGTGAGAGGTGAAGAGAAAGAGAAGAAAACAGATGACTAAGAGGTTGGAACAGAATAATGACATCTGATAAAATGAAGATGGATGTCTAACAGAATAGCCCTGTCAGGAGGTCTAGTGTGTTAAATGTCTACATCAGTAAAAAAGGGCCAATTGCCTTCTCAAGCCACAATATCCAATATCTCAGTGGTGAATAACTAGACCTAGACAGAGCGAAGAATCCAATTTCACCGTGGCACAGCAAAAAGCCCTTTATTAAAACTAACACACTGACAGTCATTTCAAATGAGCAAATAAAACTATGCAAATTCATTCCTGCTTTTTGGAAATGTACACAATTTATCATCTTCAACTTCAACTTAATTTAAAAATGAATGCAACGTCAATCTAGTGAATTAATGTAGAGGAATCTTTGTAATACTGTGCAATGCAACAGTCATTTTCTTGATCATTATTAGTTTGTTTTTTGTTAAAAATATCTAAACAGCCTTAAAACAAATACATTTAATTCACAAGCAATTCTGTCTAAGACTTCAGAGAATATATAATATTATATAATCGATATACTGTATATATCAATATTAAACCCAACCCATACTTTTATTTAGGTTTACGTTTAAAACAAGAAACAACAAGAATAAACAATCCAATATATATTATCGAATATTTTTTAATTCTTTAACATGATTTTGGAGCGTAACTTGGCATCTCACCTCCGCAGGTAGAAGTGTGTATGCGTAGAAACGCTTCATGTTGGTCACGAGGTCGTCTTGAGAGTTGATGACGTAATCCACGAACTTTCGGTTGAGCAGAAACCAGTCAGAGCCTCCATCCACGGATATGCCTTCTGGGATTTTCCTGTCTCCAAGCCGCCACATATGGGTGTCGCACTCGAAGAAAAGCCGGTCCAAACCTTGTTTTCTGATGAATCTGTTGGCGATGATTATCAACAATGCAAATTACAAATAAATTTTTATCGATTATAAAAGGCACCCTTCTGAGCCTCGTGCACCGTAAGCCATTAGCAGAATCACACATCCGCACTCACCGAGCGTTATCTCTCCCGTGAGACTTGATGAAATTCATATCTCTGTATTTGGACAGGAAGGCCACCAGCTGATCATTGGTCCTGAGGAGAGATCGAAATAATGTTGGAAGGGAAAACCGAAAACTAGTGAAAGAGAGAAAGGGTAACAGAATCTGTTAATCAGGCTAATGAGCCACAGTGTAAATGAGCGTGGAGTATGAGGGATTCTGGGCGAGTCCAAACTCATACAGAGCCAGTTCCAGCCCCAAATGCCAGCTGTCCTGTTTCACAGTCTGTCGCAATACATTGCCTGAACGTTTATAGTCATTTTTCACCATACACACTGCTCTCTCACGTTTAATTTCATTTCATTTTCCCTGCAGGCTTCTGGAAGAGGGGAAATGGCTTCACACTGAAGATAAAAATAATAATAAAAATGTATTTATCACTGAAATACTAGAGATGGTGGAATTTGTAAAATGTCTTGCTTGCTCATAAGTGTGCAAATATGAAAAAGTTAAAGGTGCAAAGCCATTACATTTTGTTTTTAAAATTCTTATAAATCTTATGATCCACTTCTTAAAAAGCTCAAATATACCAAAAACAGACAGCAGACCTCAGGTTGAAATGCTCCTCGGAGAGTTTCTTTAAGTGGATGGATCTTTATTAATTGCGAAAATAGGTGAAAAACATTGTTCAAAAAAAGCCAACAAACATTTCTTCACAACCAAGACAGACATAAATAGCTGAGGTGAATTTGTTGATGTTTGCATGTGAATTGTAACTCAGTAAACACTCTGTCATTCTATCATCATCATGTCGTCAACATGCCTACAGCTGCACACGTCAATCATTTATGACTTTATCTCACAAGGTTCATTTCAATAGCTTAAGGCGACATATCATCTACCGTTCAAAAGATGAACATGCACAAATGCACTTTGACCTGCAGTGTCTTTCCTGTTGCCTGACTGAAAAAGGTCAGGATTGGAAACCCACGGTGGCATTTGAAACGAAACCTTGCTCCAGTGTTGCATGTACAGCTGACAGTCACTCAGGTTATTAGAGAGCTGTATTCTGTAACCGATTTGAAATCTGACTGCAGTGCCTTCAAAACGGTGCAATAATAATGAGCAGCATCAGTCCAAGTGGGAGAGAGTAGGAGAAAGAGAGAGACGGAGAGGATGTTTACGCTTTATTTTTGAGGTCTCTTCATGGTATGCAAATTTTCTGTAATTTGCAGACTCCGATGACCTTTTACAATTGCACAGTATGCAAGCAGATCAAACCATCAGAAATATTGTATCCTATAATGCATTGAGCCCAACTAAATCAGGATCAACTAAATGAATGATATCTTTTTTGAATCCTTTTCAAATCAGACTACCAAAAATTGGCTTATCGGACGCCCATTTTCCACAAGTTGGTGTGATTCTTTAGGGTCTTTGTGTGGAGATTGTAACATACTTTGGTTAAAATTTAGTATATATAAAAATAGTATATATTTATAGTTTATAGTCAATATTTTTAGTTTAGCTTTTTCTTGTCTAATTATTTAATTTAACTGAAAAATGTTAATCATTTTAAAATAAAATTAGATAAAAAAAAATTCAAGATGAAGAATCCTACACTTTGAAGCATTTTTAGTTTATAACTTTTTTTTTTAAATCCAGTATATAACGCATAGTATTTAGTAAGCTAGTTATCCACTCCGAACAGTCTGCAGAGCCGCTCCATTCCAGAAGAGGGCATCATGGAGCCCATGTGACCACATGGGAAGAGGAGAACAACAAAATCCAGACTCATTGTTTTCTCCTTTTCTCTCTTCATGAAAAGGCTATAAATACAGCTGCGCTGACTTAAAAACAGGGCCGGAGGAAAAGAGCAAGATGGTGTGGATAAATGGAAGAAAAGAGCACAGCGCTTCCAACAAAGGCACTGTGTAACGGAGCCCTCCGCCTTTGGCGTCCAGCCTCGCCTATAGAGGAGAGAGCTTTTTGTCAGCCCCTTTCACAAGCATCCATGCAGAAGGATGGACATCAGGAGGGAATTAGAGGGGAAAAAAGCTGCTAAGTCACCAGACACAGGTACTGCATGTCCCTTGGCACAGCAGTCACGACATGTGGACAAAACGTTCTGCGAAAGGGCTGTGCACTGGTCTTTAGGAAGGCCAGCACTGAAGATGTCCCCCCAGGACCTCTAACACGCGTTGTCATTCGCAATTAGTCGGTAATGGGAGCAGCCGCTATGAAGCCGAGCAAAGTCTGCAGTGTCAGCAAACACACTGTGGCTCTACACTGGAAGTCAAGCGTGCATTCGAACATTGTCTGTGGCTTTGTCTCTGTCCTTCACCTTACTTCCTGTCTCACACTCGCTTTGTCTGTCAAAGCCATTGAGGCAAGATTGAGAAAAAAAAAACACTGAATGTCTGGATGATAACCCTTCATGTCTCTCTGGCCAAATTGTGATGAGGTTTAATGGACTCCAAACAGGCTTTGTCATCTTGATCTGCCAGTCTGTCCAATCAGAGGTGATCTTTAACCTACAGCATTAGGATGAAACAGTTGGGTACCGGAACCGTGAGGGAACTGATTTTTAAAACGATTAAACCTTTAAAGACAGACCAATGCTGCATTCCAGTTCAAAAATGTCATGCCCTTCACTTGCTAACTTCCCTTCGTCTCGTTCACTCGGATTTACGCCATTGCTTACGTTGCATGAGTTCCCACTACTGGAGGAAACTGCAATGGGATGAATTGGAACGTCCTAAGCTCTTGATATGGAGTTGATTTTTTTTCCTTTAAGAATTTAATGCAGCATCCAATCCAAATGTATATAGGTGTGCTTGGGTTATTATACATTTTTAAAAATCCTAATTAATATATCATAGAGTGGTGGTGGTGTTTAGATGAGATCTGCGGTGACAGCACAATCTTGTTGCATTGTGGTATATGGAGCTGCCTGAAGTGTACATTCAAGTGTACTCAGTCAAAATCGAGGGAGCGATGGTCGGTCCATATAAAGTTTGCTCGTCCACTTCACGAAGTGAAACGCACTTCAAAATGGAGGCGGGGATTCCAGCACTACTGCAAGCTACGAGGTTGTTAATCGATGGTATATGCTTTTGTTGGACCCATCAGCTTGCATGATTTCATGTAAATCAAACCCGTACCGTTAGTGCCCGCACACTCCCATAAAACGCTGCAAGTGATGTAGAGTCAGTTTCCCTATGCCCTTAAACTACTCAAATATTTGTATGCATAATATTCATATTTTGCAATAATCAAAATATAGTTATATATAAATATGTAAACATCCTTAAAATCAGATCAATGAAGACAAGGGGAGGCAAAATTACGAAAGATAATAGGACTTGTTTTTAAGAAATTAAACTGTAATTAAAATGTATTTTTTACTTAACCCATTGGCAAAAAAGTTAGGCACAAATCTAAGAATTTAGCAGGAATGCACAGATAATATTACAATTCTGTTAATCTTTTCTAATACACATCAATCTATGTAATTACTAAAAAATTAACATAAAAATAAACATCTTTATATCAATAGTTTTATATTTTACTTTGTGTTTATTTCTATGATGTCATTTTCTAGGCTTGATGGGATTGCAGTTTTTTCTTTCATTAACACAGTCTTGTACCATTACAAATTAAAGTTTTGTAATGTTGTATATCTATATATATATATACATTGTATATATATTACGACTCTTCTTATCTTTTGTTGAAGTTATTTTCCTCACAGCTTCCTCTCTGCTGACCCCTGTTTCTGTTATATAATTGGACTGAGAAATAACTCTCCATCACCACAACCGAAGGAGCCGGATCGGACTCCTTAATGGACCGATTTGTCCTCATGTTTTAGAGAAATGGTGTTTCTGCACAGTATAATACAAATGATAGCAACTACATCACTGCACTACACACACACACACACACACTGACAGGCTACTTATAGCATTCACCTGAACCCGACTCAGCGTAGGAGATGAAAAGAATCATTTTATTTTTCTTTGATGTTCCGCTTTTAAAGGGGCTTTGGCTCACAGCTAACTTCCCTCTCCGGTCTGGAAGTGTGGCATGCGACGGAGTGATAGAGAGGCAGGATTAACCTTGAACGGCTATGCGGGACAGGCCAGAATTCATCACACGGCCGTATCGATCTCTAACACCCTGATTTCTGAGGGCTGCAGAAAATGACATGGCTGTAGTATTGATTGTTGCCGGGGGAGTAGCTGGGTTACTCAACCTCTCATCCTGCTCTCATTATGGACTGAAGAGTTATGCACACTAATGGCATTTATCATGGTAATAATTCAAATCTTCAGAGGTTCAGACACAGTTCGGCTTACAGGCATAAATGCCACATTGAGTTACAGGTAATGAGATGAAATCCTGAACTATTGGAGTCTTTGATTTTACTCTTCCTCAAATATTTGGGGTAGACTTCAAGTTCCTTGGCTTGCTTTGGTGTTATATTGAGCTAATTCTGAATAAAAAGGTACAATCTCTACAATACGCTTCCCTGTAATCCCTGAACAGTTCTACGAACCATCAAGCTTGTTTACACCAGATCAAACAGCTAATGGTGATCTCAATTACCCATAATCCTCAGCTAAACTAAATTGTGACATAGCTTGGAACTAATCTCCCAACAGCCCACAGCTAGACGCTAGTCAGGTGTTAACTCAATTGTTCTGTGCCAACCAATAAACTTGAATCGTTCCAGAGAGAAAACAATGACAAGCCAAGCAATGCAAATGATATCAACTGAATAATCAGTCAAAAGTAGAGTAATGAGAGAGAATGATTACTCACCTGATTGGGTAATCAGCAGCGCTCAGGTTGATGAAGAAATCCCAGGACCATTCTTGTATGCCCAGCAGGTCCTTCATGCTCTTCAGATACATGGTGAGCAGGCTGGCACCGCCCCATATCGTAGACATGCGCCACGATGTGACCCGGACGTTGGGATACTGGCGTTCCAGAGCCACCATCTGCCTGTGCAGGTAGTTAGATCGCTGCAGGGTGAAAAAAGACAGGCTCGGGGTAATTTGGAGCCCGAGAACTTTATCTAGGATCAGTCAGTCAAACGTGACCAGAGTTATCATGAGATAAACAAAGTCTGACCTTGTGGGGGAAAACTGATTAAATAAAGTGAATGAAGGCTTTTCAAACAGTCAGGTGGCACAGAGTTTCATGTACCTTGTGTACACCTACACATTTTCTTAATATATTTGTCCTGTCCTGTTAATATCTAAACATCCTAAAAAAAAGATACATTTTCTTGAGAAACAAATTGCACAATTTATTAGATATTGTTATCAAAGAATTAAATTTAATTAAATGTACTTTCCTTTTCTTATTGAGTCAAGCATAAATTAAGAAAAATTAGCAGGGATGCACAGATATTAAAATTCTGTTAAATAGCCAAGGATTATTTTCATGTTATGGCCAATAACGGATAAATTCCCAATATTGATATGTAGTATTGTATTGTACTTTGTCTAAATAAATAAAAAAAATAAAACACTAAAAACTCAAATCAGTCATAGTATTTTAGTACAATATGGAAAATGAATAATCATAATAATAATAAAATAAAAATAAAATAAAATTTTGAGATTTGCTAAAGATTACACTGAACAGTGTTTTTAAATATTAATCTAAGTAAGAGGTAGATGAAATCAAAGGAAACCTAAACAATCAATTAACATCAAGTGCAATTAAATATCGACTGATATACATCCAATATTGAACAATACATTTTTAAAAATTCTCTATTATATACCCAATATGTGTATCCCTAAACTTTTAGTGAAGATTATGCTGAAAATAAATATTTATCTAATCGAACACAATTTTACTTCCCAAGTACACATATCTTGTTTTAAAAGATGTTTAGATATTTCACTAGAAAACAAGACAAAGATACACAAGTGTTTTTTTTTTTTTTTGTAGTAGTAGTAGTATAGTGCTTGTGACAAACTTGTGTGTAAAGCACTACGTTGGTCTTGAGATATACACAGTCTTTGATTCCCTGTGTTTTCCATGTTACATCACCCCACCTTTAACTCCTCTTTTCCTCTGCTCGTTTTATGGAGCCATAAAGCTTGTCTCCACGATGATGGACTGATTGAAAAGCAGCTCTTTATCCTGCTCTTTCGAAATTACAAGAGAGCGTACTCACCCTACGCATTCATGCCATAAATTCAAGTAGCTTATTAAGTGTATTTTTGTATGTGTAATTAAGGGAGGGGGTTGCAGCATTATGTGTGTGTATGTGTGTGTGTGTGTGTGTGTGTGAACAAACAGCCTTACATGTTCACACTATCACTTGCCAAGCTGAAAGAGTGAATGGTGTAAAAGACACTGAATTAGGGCTCTTTAATAATCCTCCATCACACTTTTGAAACAGCATACTGAATGAATGGAGTGGTTAGGAGCCCACTGTTTACCCAGCATCCTCCTCTCTTCCTATCCCCCTCTCAGAGACGATTAACAATTCACCGAACAACCAACCAGTTAATTAAGGAGTTTAAATAGTTTATTCCTATATTACATATATATATATATATATATATATATATATATATATATATAAATTAAGAGCATAAATTAAGAAAAAAGCAGGGATGCACAGATATTAAAATTCTGTTTTAATATCCAATATTAAAATGTCATGGCCAATAATGTATAAATTCCTGATATAGTATTGTATTGTACTTTGTCTAAAATAAATTAAAAATAATACACTAAAAACTCAAATCAGTCATAATATATTATTCCAAAATGAAAAATGAATAATCATTTTGAGATTTGCTAAAGATGTTGAACAGTGTTATTAAATTAAAAGTGTTTTTAAATATTAATCTAAGTAAGAGTTAGATGACATCAAAGGAAACCTAAACAATTAATATATATTTTATACTTGTTAACACATTTACAACTTCATAACTCCTCTCCTCTTGTTCAATCTTTTTAGAATATTTTCACCATTATACAAATATAAAACTTGGATGTGTGTTGAAGACATACCTGGTCCACATGAATGTAGTAGAAATGAGATGTGTGGTATATGGCCTTGAAGAGACGCTGCACCTGGCGAGAAGCCCGTCCATGGACCACCAACATGAAGGCTATCCGCACCGGTACCACAGGCACGGTCTCCATCGAGTCCTCCTCCCATTGCACATTCACATTCACTTTGCCTGCACAAGCACACACACACACACACGCATTAGCCAAAACGGACTCTAGACTAAATTATCCATGTCTAGACCTAACACATACTTAGGCTGTCAGTTGTCAGAAATTAATTTAAGGGCAATAATTGCACCCAGTATTTGATTTCCAGGGGCATTTTCACTTTTATGGGGCATGATGTTTTCTAACCAATCACAAATAAAAATAAAAATCTGATTAGTTTGACAAAAACTGTAATTTAATCATTTTATTGATGTACACTAATGTTCTTTATAGACATTAATACTTTTATTTGTCAAGGATACATTAAATTAATAAAATGTGACAGTAAAGATATTCATAATGTTACAAAATACTTATCTTTCAAATAATGGCTGTTCTTTTTAATTTGCATACTGTACATACGTCACTTGCCCATGCGTGTCATATCCGTAAATAGAGAAAAGTTGCTCTTTCTACTTTGATGCATGTGTAAGTGGTATAGTCACAACAAGCGACAAAGGTTGACATGGAGCAGCTAAATCTCGAAACTCTAAAGAATCCCTCATTTAAAAACACAAAAAGTGAACACAGAGTTCATAATAAAACAAGAATCAACATTTGCTTGGCTTTTCGGAGATGGCGAGAACTGAAGGATTTGAAATGTTGTAAAAGTGCAGATGGCATTTTTATTACTCAACAGGTGAGTTAACTATTTTATTGTATAGATAAACAGCCATATGTAGCTCTCTATCAGTGTTTGTTGTAAATTATGATCTATTGTGAAGGGCCATTTCACTATGGTTGTTGCAGCGTTTTGTTGAAATTTATTTTTAATGAAATACAGTGTCTATTAATGTTTATAGCTACAGTAATGACTTCAGCTTAAGATCCTTTCCATCTAAACTGGTTATTTAACTTAAGCCTAATAGTGAATATTTTATATGCAGTAGGATAACCATATTCATCCACACAGTCACACAGAGCCAAAGCACAACCTAAACAATGTTCTTCAGCAGTTTTGTTCTTCAACTGCTAGAGTGCCAAAATGTTACATAGTGTACCTTTAAAAAAATATTACCAACCTAAATGTTTGAAAGGTAGTGTACATTTACCTTTGAACAATTACGGCTGTCATAAAAAGTAGTTTTCACTGGTTTTGGTCAATTTTGTCACTTGATTTCAAAGTGATCACAAATTTTAGAGGTTAAAGGGAGCAAAAATAAAGCAAAAATGTTAACTCATCTAAACTCATTCTGGAAGTCGCCATCTTTGATATTTCCTTTCGCTAATATGGTTACAGTCATTATCCGTGAATATCGGGGGAATAGAAAAGGGGCTGTTTTATGTAAGAAGGACAATTCAGGAGACACCCCTGTTAGTAAATACAGATGTCACTGTCAAAAACTAACTGTGTGATGCAGTCATTGAGAGTTGCCCTCAATGGTCCCAGAAGAAACAGATGAGCCTCTGTAACATTTAAACTGAGTTGAGAGCACCTCAATCCATTTGAGAACACTGCTATAGCGCCGGAATCCAGAACCGCAGCAATCCACCACATGATCACCTATTGGCCTATAAATGTTTCACTGATACAATCTCCACAATAGCAGATATAAGACACCATACCCCGCCTTCCTTCAGACATATATTCAGCACTCACAAATAGCTTGGCACAGACCACAAGGGCTGAGCCTCGGTCATTTGTGGCTTTCTAAAAATGCACACAGAATAAATACATGGCGGACTTCTCTCTCCATGTCATGGTATAGCCTGCCACTTCTAAAGAAGGGCAAACTGAATTACTCATTACAGGCCATGAGGTTAATTTTAAAAGCTCATATGAAATTACACTGAAGGCACTATGTTTTGGCATAAGGCCATGCTGACTGAAGACATGGGCCATGAGGGGGTAATGACTATAATCTGAGATCTGAGCCTGTCGTTACTGTCCCAAATGGCACTGGTCTACCAGACCCTGTGAGGGAGCAGGAGAAGGCACCGCTCCTGGCCCTCAGGGAGGACCTGGCTGACCCTGGATGGGTGGAGACTGGGAAAGGCATGAATGTCCTTTATTAAAGGCAATTACACCATCTTAACTCCTCTGTCCTCTGTCTTTATGGGGTGTGGACTGGCCTGTTCATTATCTGTCCCAGTGAAACACTGGCTCTTCTAACAGAGTATGTGAACGTCTAGGAATAGAAGTGGAGTTCGAAGTGTGATTTCGCCTGAAGCGGTGAGCATTTTTAAAAGTCGGAGCATCTGTGTTGCTTCTCGCTCCAAGATCTTTCCGATACCGCTCTATCACGAGCATGACACAATATCGACCCCCATTGCAAGAATTTGATTCAATTTAAGACTTAATAGAGAAACACTTTGGTTAGAGTTTTTACTTTTTTTGAAAGAAGTCTCTCAAGCTTGCGCTTATTTGATCAAAATACAGTAAAATCTGTAAGCTAATATTGTAAAATTACTACAATTTAAAATAAATGTTTTACATTTTATTCCTGTGATATCAAAGCTGAATTTTCAACATCATTACCCCAGTCTTCAGTGTCACATGACCCTTCAGAAATAATTCTGATATGCTGATTTGCTCGTCAAGAAACATTTTTTATTATTACCAATGTTAAAAACAGTGCTGCCTAATGTATTGTGGAAACAGTAAACCCCTTTTTCAGAATTCTTTGATTAATAGAAAGTTTAAAAGAAAGGCATGTATTTGAAATAGTAATCTTTTGTAATGTTATACATGTCTTTAAATGTAATTTGATCAGTCCAATGCATCCTTGCTGAATAAATGTATTCCTTTAAATACAGTATTTGACCCTAAACTTTTGTACAGTAGTGCTTTTTTTAGAGGAAACAAAATGTTTTTCCATAAGCTAATGACATAAATCTCAGAGTACAGTGGAGCAGAACAAATATACAGTACAAACAGTGTAAGGAGAAGATGGGACCCTAAAGAACAAATAATAGAATGGATGTGCTCCCTTCAGTTAAGAGTGTACAACTTTTGGTTAGAAGCTTTTTTTTTTTTTTTACTCTAGTAAACGCATGAAACGGCCTGGATAATATACTGTAGTTTGACAGAGACTAATTTCATAATACCACTGTTAGATTTTTGAAAATTAATCTACACAAAGTGAAAGAGCTTTTTTATATTTTCTAAATTTCTATATTTCTCCATTCAAGTAAAAAACAGCCAAAAAGAGCCACTGAGTTTAGAAACTTAGGTAGTATTCGCAGTTCAGTAAATCTATTCTTCAGACTTCTCTTAACAGTCAAGAAGAGAAAATGTAAAAAATGTACAGATTCCTCGTGGGCCCTCATGACCGACAGCCTGGATCACTTTTGAAACTCATTCATCAGATGATATTCATTAAAAATCAGCCGTAAGCTTCAAACTTGCATTGCTTCTGTGCTAATTGCCAACACTGAGGCAAACCACTCACTTGTTCACCACCAAAGTCTTCGTCTGTTACTACATAATGCAATTACTGTTTATAAATACATTCAAACACCATCTATGTGGCTTGGTCGGTCTACTGTACTTGCTGGAAATAGAAGCGTTCCTGCCCTGCCCCACCCCCTTAAAACCTCTTCATGTCCCAGACTCTCATGTCTCTGTGGTTATGTCCCTGTCATATCTGTCAAAACCCATTCTGGTTTCCGGAAGTTTCTTTAGGCAGAGGCTCTTGGGCCCCGGGAAGATCTGTCACTGTTCTATTTGAACGCATCCATAGCCCTGATTTGTGTGCAGACGACTGAGCACTGCATAATTGCATGAATATGTTTTCTGTAGTTAGCTATGGGAGATGGAGGGGGGAAAAAGACACTGTGCAGCAAATACATCCGTCTAACCTTGTGCGGAAATCCACAACCTCATTTCCAGCCTGTGTCTGATTGTAATTACAAGTGCTGTGAATGTCTGTTACCAGCCCTGTGACTCTTAATACACTACTTTCATAAACCTCCAAAGACAGGATGGCAATTAATTCAGGAAAATCATCATTATTTTGAGCATTATTTATCTTAAATTCCCATACTCCAGCCAATGTTTCACTTTATGCTAGTGCAGGTTGATGATTTTAATTAGCCCTCATCCCAAAAGAAAATGTCATGTCATTGAGTTAAAGACCCGACACAGTTTTCTGACCGGTGGAGTTTTCCGTGGTGACGTACTTCCTTTATAAACAGGAAGTTTGTACAGTAAATATATCAAATGGTAGCCTAGAAATCTGGACGCACCCTAGCGGCAGCAAAAATTATTTTACAGCAAAGTGTGGTCTAGCAACTCTTCGTTGTGGAAAAACCAAACTCTGGTCAGGCCAATCACATCGTGTATAGAGTTGGTGGGCGGGCTTAACACAATGATGGCAGAGTCGTGAAGGTTCTGCGCCGTGATTTTTCAATAGGTGATTTCCCTGCTACTTAAAAACAAACAAGATGCTGCAGGCGAACAGCGGTCTTTTGATTCGGCTTTGGCCGCGACTCTGGATGACTTGGAGGTAAGAGAACGTCACTTAAGTCATTCTTAAAAAAGTAAGATTCGGAGTATTGACGACCGGATACGGCAAAAGTGTAATATATCAACTTGCTCCGCTAGAGGGAAAACGCATTGGACTAACTCATCCACAGCTGTTCGTTGCTCTGGTTGGTTGTGGCGCTATCCTATTGCGTGCAGAGGGATATTGAAAGACAACCTTTTATCCCGCCCCTCGGATTGAGGTACTGTATGCCAATTGTGAGTTCCCAGACCTAACATCTTGATAGGTGTGGCTTGCCAGGCTAATCAAATGGCTCACCCCCTTAAAAAAGGCTTTAGTAAGATCACAGCGATGAACCATTTCCTAATGCTGGTCAGTTGCAGACGGGTGGGACATTCTCTTTCAAGAGAACACAAACTGTTTAATATAAGAACAGGACAAACCCTAACCCAGTATCACAGGATGTTGTGTAGAATGAGAAATCAATATTTTGGTCCATTTTCTTGGAAAAGAACGACTTTTAAATGCATATATCTGAAAGTCGCGATGAAATGGAAGTAGCGACAGGTCTACAAACTGTAACTGATTTTAAAAAGTAGGGCGGGAACATGCATCTATCAGTTGTTGATTGGATTTTGAGATGCGGGCGAAAAGGACTAAAGAACTGGAAAAGTTCGGCATTTCGTCACCAGAGAGAAGTCTGTTATTTCGATCGTAAAAAAAAAAAAAAAACACAACCTAATAAGCATGGACTAAAAGCCTCAAATTCCTATTTTGATTTTGTGACGTCTTTAACATGGAGTATGAAATGTAAAGAGAGTCAACTCACCCTCTACGGGGCAATAACGGGTGACCTTCTCGGGCATGAGCTGGCGTTCTTTGTGGCGGCAGTAAACCTCCACTATCTGCTGCCGGCACTCCTTGGTCTTGGCGCGAGAAAGGGCGGAGATTGCCTCTTTGCCGCTGATCTCGCATTTGGGCGGCTGGTCGTATTTGATGTCAGCCGTGGGTGTGGCCGATCGCTTGGCCTGCTGGAGGTGGTGCCGGTGCTGCTGGGTTTGCTGAGGACGAAGGGTGGGATTGGCCCTCCGGTGAAGCTCGGTGCGCGTCTGATTGTAGCTCCCTTTGTTCTGTGCATACTGAATGACCTCATTAGAGTTCTTGCTCAGGCTTTGCTGCACATGCGCCTTCTCCAGAAGGCCTTGTTTGTGCTTGCCGAGCGCATGTCTCTGTGTCTGCGAACGTGCCCCGAAATTACTGTTGTCTATGTTCTCAAAGTCTTTGGGAACGGAGTTCTCATTATTGCTGTCCACGCGGACTTTCTCCTTGGGCCGGTGCGAGTAGTAGCCTTCCTGAAAGACAAAACAGCTGAAATCAGTTACTGCGACCAACAGAAAATCATTGTCATGCCAGATGAAACCAACAGGTTTTATGCTTTATTTACTTTCATAAGTCATCAGGTATACAATTTGTCTTTTTTGGTCAAACACTATAACGGGCAAATAAAAATACAATTGTTTTACATTAAAACAGGCACACAGAATATCATGGAGACCTTGAGAAGGGATCACTAGTACACAACATGCTAACAGCCTCTCAAACACCTTAGCAACAGCATACCAATGCCCTGGAAAACGCCCACAGCACAACTCAGTTTAACATTTCTGCCTGTATATTTACATGTGTACGGGTATATGAGGAGGTTCAAATATTCAGAAGAGCATGTAATCTTATCTGCTTTTAACCACACAGTAATTCACAGGGAGCATGACCTCGTATGGGTCATTTCTGATATTTTGCAGTTTCCTGCAAATGTCACTGTTGATGAAATATTCCACTGGCAACAGTGTGTGCAACAGGAAGGAGGTTACAGCCATGCCCTGAGCGCAGATCTGATTGCAGGAGACGTCTCGGTAGCTGTGAAAGCTTTGGGAGAGGATATGATCTCTGACATGAAAGGATGACTCTATCTAGATGGTGTTTTGCAAATAAAAGCACTATTATTTTTCACTTTATCTCTTTATATATTTTGGTGATTTATTAGCAATCAATCTGCCCATTTCAGCTCAAACATACAAGTTAACCATAGCCAACTTAAAATTAACTTAAAATTTTCACACAACAACGGCTATACATAAACATACTACCAATGAATAGTTTCTGGTCAGAATTATGCATGAATTAAATTGATTAAACCTGTGATTGGTTCTTTTAGCTCCAAGGTGGGACTACATAACGGTCAATACATCATATTGAGTGTTTGGATATCTTACCCTTATATAACTTGTGAGTTGTGACAACAACCATTCTGACATTAAAACCACTTTGACGCATTCTCGCCAACTTCCCCACGCATCCCGTCCCCTGACTTCTCAAACCGTTCCTACGCCCCTGTAAACTGCTCTTACTTTTCCTCCTCGACTCGTTTTGTTCACCGATTACAGCGCCGGTCTTAAAGGATACATAACAGTAGACAGCAAGAGACATTAATAGGAGGAAATGGAGACAAACAAACCAAATCAAAGAGAAGGAGATGAGGACAGGAAGTAAGACTAGGAACTGCTGCAACTCTCATTTCCTTACTGTTATGGTGCAATTTGTCTACAGAACATTTATTAATGCTTGTTGGTGAACTCAGAGAGAGTATTATTTGCGAGGGAAAACTTTCGAAGACAAATCTCTGTTGCGTCACCCACACTTTGGCCCTCTAAAGGCTGCCGTTTAGAGCCGACTCGACTCTTGTCTGCTACTCCTCCTCCTCCTCTTTCAGGAGGAAATTACAGTGGCCCGGATTAATAGCCTGAGCAACCACAGGAGGTAAGTTAGGCTGCTGGAGAGAAGACTATCGATCGCTTGCAAAAATCTGTCATTTCCCAAGGTGCTCTGGGAGCCCTGCTCTGCACCGCTGAGCACCTTGGCAGTCGCAGACCTTCTGTATTCTCTCTCAAGGGGAGAAGGCTCCCCTCTCTCTTTGCATCATCCATCAGAGGAAGGGTGGGAGTCACACACTCGTTTATCAAGCACACTTTTATCTGCCTCTTTTTCTGCCTCTCTGATGGCGAAGAACATCACGGGCCACACACACAAACAAACACTTAGAACTGGGCGGTACGGCGGTGTATACCGTAGATATGTGTCAACCAACCGGCAGGGATTCTGCTATATCGTCAACAATGACACAAGATAAAAAAAAAAATCCAAGAAGAAAACCGAAAAGTACAGTCTACTCTAACTGTGCCACGTGAGCACTTCTTATGTAGACAGCTGAATTGATGACAATAAGAGCAATTTAGTTTTAGTTTCTGGTGTAACTGTGGATATGTATGATTGCTGATATAAATGACATAAAATATAATAGGAAGACATTGGCATAGCGGTGAGGAACACTCCAAGAATGGAATGCTGCTTTTCCTGTTCTCTCAATGCCTCACATCAGAGACTGTTTGACAACTATAGTTATAAGTAACTGTACACCTTAATGGTTCAAATGAATGAATAAGGTTTGAGGGAGAGTGCACACATGAAACTTTAAACCACACAACACTCCCTTAATCTGTCCTGATTGTCTTCTGACTTCGCAGTCCAGCAGCTAATACGTGGGTACTGAGGAAATAGTCAAATATTATTGATGAAAAACTCTCTGATCCAGACTGACTCCATCTCTTGATCTGAGTCCTATGGGGTGAACCACATGAATCCTGTCAGCAACTTAATTCCTTTAAGAATATTATAGAAGAATTTAATGACATAAAGAAAAAAAAGAATAGGAAAAAGTAACCTCAACAATTTCAATGACATTTATACAATAGCTGGCTAGATATTTAAGCTGGACATGTTTGTGTGAGATACATCTCAAACAGTGTTGGGTAAGTTACTCTAAAAAAGTAATTAATTACCTTTTCAACAGTGTAATTAGATTACTGTACTAATTACTCTCTATAAAAAGTATTTAATTATTTACGAATCTGTTTTAATTCTTTCAAATAAATACTATAAAATTGCATGAATTATCCTTAAACAGACCAAGGTGGAGAAGGTTACAAACATACTTTTTAACATCAGACAATAGATTTTGATGTTAAACCCAGTATTGTTTTATGTCTGATCTCATGACATTTCACACTTTTTTCATACATATTTTACAATAATTCATACGAATTTGTACGAGTGCGGTCATACAATTTAGACACCTCATAAAATGCATACGAATCACTGTGAGATCGGATTGATCTATACACAGTATTTACCTCAATTACATCAGAAGTAACTGTAATTAAATTACAGATAAATGAAGAGTTATCCCTTACTTTACATTTTCAATGGAAAAGTAATTAAATTACAGTAATTAGTTACACCCAACACTGATCTCAAGTCCCCTTTATTTACATAGTGCTTTATACAATGGTTTCAAAGCAGCTTCACACAAATAAACAGAAAAAATAATATGACTTCAAGGGTTATTAAACCAGTCACTTTTAGTTTAAGATAGAGTATAATTTAAGCAATAAATGCATTCATTTTTTTTAACAATAAACTGGAAAGCCACAGGGCCAATGAGTGTGGAAAATGAGGTATCCTGGAGTCAAAAAGATTTTGGAGAAGAAAAAGAGAACCACAGCTCTAACCTCAAGTATGACCAATAATATTGATGCTCTACTTTTAGCACAACTCCTTCAAGTCATGTAGTAGTAGCACTAGCACCCAAGTGCAGGAGATGAGTCGTCTGGATACATACGGGTGAATCGGATCTCAGCAGTGGACTAACAGCAATGGGACTGAATGGAAACACTGATAGTCAGCTATTAGGAGAGTCATAAATACTTCAGTCCTCTGAGAAGCTGAAGCAAAAGGACATCAGGAAACATTAAATTACTTAGCTTAAGGCTTACAGAAGAGGAAAAATGCAAGGGAAACGGATGTGTGAGCTGGTGCACGTATGGATGTAGACATGAAACTTATGAAACTATGACTCAAGACAATGGGCCAGGAACTAAAGCATTACTTTTCATGAATAGCATCTCATAGCCTCTTACCTTACATAACATCTCTATATTTGCTAATACAATAAACTTGCTTAGATAATTAAGGCTTTTGCACAGGGAAATGCAGGCCGCAAATCCAAAAGTCACTTCCAATCACTACTCATGCTATTTCTGACCTAAACTAACACCTTACAGTTTGCTTCTCCCAGCAATAGGTCAGCAAAGTTTGCTTCACCCTGTGCCCCAGGGCTGCAGGGGTCACCTTCCAAGAGGCTGCCCTCTCCCTGACCTCCCTTCCTGGGTGGTTGAACAGGGTCAGTGCAGGATGAGTCACAGAAAGCTCCAGCAGGATAGGGGGAGTGGGGTAGGGGTCACATGTGTAGACACAGAAGGTGAGCTTACGAGCCGGTTATAGCATGCGGGACGGGCACTGAAACCCAACTCTGAACTTTCCTACACCACAGTGAGCAGCTCCATCAATCACCATGACTGTCTACAACCTACTCAATCAAACTGAACCGATGGCAGCGATCCACATCGAATCCTCATTCACAGAGTGTGTGTCTGAATCTTAATAAAAACAGCCACAGTCGACCAGCTCATAAAGGTCAAACTGTGGACCAGTACAAAAGAACACTAGGGCTATGTTTGGCATGCTGCACATTATATACTTAAGACTAGTAAGAGTTAGCTGTTTTTGCCAGTATTATCAAATAAAGAGTCAAGAAAGAGAGAAAAAAAATCAAGGCTGAAAAATTACTCACACGGAAATGAAGGATCAAACTGGGCACATGAAAAATGTTGGTCATTATGAGAGTAGTGAGCCATGCAGAACTGATTTGGAAAACATTTAACTTCCAAAATGTTACATTAATTTGATTTAAGGTAGCAAATAAAAAAGGAAGAATACAAATTCACAAAAAAAGGAAAAATTAATAAATCTGCAATCAATGTACAAAAAAAAAAACTAAAAAAAGAAAACTTATATCTTGACAAACCTTTATCTAACATTGAGAATGAGAATTGGCTGTGGGCTTTCCTCTAGTCTGCAAACAGAACAGTTGTTCCTAATGAAACAGAGAGAGGACAGGCAGAGAGAAAAAACTTGATGCATAACCTGTCCTGGCCTTTCTTTCAAACAGCAAAAACCACAGAGGAAGTCTTTAACTGTTTGTCAAGCCAAACATGCATGCAGTATAACACACATGCATGCAACCACACGAAAACATAACCACTACAAAGTACAGTATTCGCAGAGACATCGCTCTGCCTTCTTTCTCTCACACACTGTTTTGCTCTGAGCAGTGTTCCTGTCCTGTGTGATTCAGTCTAATGAAGGGGCTGGTCCCGTAGCCATTCTTGCTCAGAGCTCTGAGTGGGCTACTGGGAAAAATAGTGAAAAGCGCTTTCACTAGAGATGACAAACAAGCCCAGCTCAGCCCCCCAGGCGGAGAAGAGCAGGTCTGCACGAGACACTCAGCGGACTGTCAGTGCTACAACACCTTCGTCTACAAGCCCAACATGAGTCAAAGCCAGAACAAGGATTTTACATTAGAGAAGATTGTTTATCTCGGAGACCAAGCAGACAAGACAGAAAGAAAATGTTTAGAATAGGAGATAAAGATAGAGGAAATAAGGAAATAAGAGAAAAAAAGACAGCCAAGGTGGGAAATGGTCACAAGAGGAAGAGAACTTCATCAGATCATGGTTAATTAAGACTTAAAGAAACATGTGCAGGCAAAACAACAAAAAGTTCCACAATCTGAAATTTTTCAGAGTGAAACAACAAGACCAAGGAGACCATTTATCTGCTTGACTATCTTACAGCGCTGTGAGATCCAGAGCAGAAAAAATTTCAAGAACAACAATTCATTGCGATTATTCGAATTGTGAGCAGAGGCCGTTACATAAAAGAATAAGGCCAGATCAAACGTGAGTTTGCTAAAAGTTTTGCCCATCTATATTTTTCTCTATTTGTTAACATTATCCAATCACCCATATTTCAAAGGAAGAGCAAGTTATTACAGCTGAATTAAAGGACAAAAACATTGTAATTTGGAAAAATGTGCACGATCAAACGATCACAATATGACCAGGACATTACATTTCCAAATTAAAGTCTGTAATTTAGAATCACTTACAGGAGTTACTTTCCACTATGCACACCCAAAAGCACAGAGACAAACCCATTTAGAATCCTGACAAACATTCATGATGAATGGGAAACGTAACCAGCTCAAACGGTCTTTGATAACGCAACAATCACAGGGCACTTCAAAAGATGACTCCACTGCATGGCAACTTTAATGTTTATGAAGCTTCTGAACTTGAAAGCAGCACGTAAGGATAGAGGCCATCATCAGTCCTTGATCACGGCCTGCCACAACATGACTGATCGCTTGTACACAGACATAGCACAAATCTTCCTAACTACTATAACGAAAAATAACAGCAAAGCACCCTGACCTACTTCTTACTATGCTGGGTTTATTATGATAAAGAGTAATCAAAATGGCTCATTTTGAGATTGAGAAATGTTGTTTGGTGCTTTAATACAATTATATACTTTTATTCAAAAGTATTGCCTCTGTTTTTAGCTTTACAGACTTGACCATTAACAGATTAACAGAACTAATACAAGGGCACAAGCTCTAATTGTTCAAGCATTAATGGCAGTGCCTCAAGTATGAAGATTTCATTTGAACCTCTATCTGGTCTGTGATTTGTGCACTAAGCTGGTAAGCTGTGCTGGACTAAGCTCAGAATCATCAGTTTTGGATTCTCTGTGAGAAGTGCTGAGATTTACCCTAAAGCCTTTGCTTGAGGCGCTTTGTGGTGTTTTTCCTATTGAACACAGCCCCAAGCTTGCTGAGCACCTGTTGGCATGAGGCCTGATTGGCATCATCCTCTTCCCGCTGAAGTGCAGGGCCCACAGCTCTTACCAGTGCAAATGAGCAAACATTAAGCCAGGCTTAGCCTGCTGCTTTAAGGTTTAAGGCTGCGGCTTTTGTATCAAGTGGTCAACAGTAATCCATTATGGTAGGGATTTCTGGCACTGTCTCAGAAAATGCTTTCCTAAGTCTGAGGGATACGGAGTCACGCAGCTAAACTAGTGAAAGCTGGCCATTTTAAGAAGGTTTCTAGTTGCCAGCACCACATCTCATCAGTCTTGCACATTCTGTTTTCTGTATCAGGGTTGGGCAAAATTCAAAAGTAAAGAAATGGCTCCATTTGAACTGAATTGAACTGGCACATGTCACAGGAAGTTGGGATGGTTCACTCAAAAATAATTTTCTCACCCTTGTATCATTACAAACCTGAACAATATATATTTCAAAATATCTTTTGAACGAAAGAAAGTTATACAGGTGACATAAGGGCAATGACATAACTAAAATTTAGTTCACATTCATGAATTGAATTTGAATTTAAGTCGTTCTCAATTCAGTTTTGAATGGTGCACAACCAGTTACATGAAACATTTTTAAGAATAATATTCTTATTAAATGCTTTTCTCTTCTAATTTTCTAACATAAGAATAAAGTTCACACAATAGTTTATATTTCATCTTTAAGAAAGGAAAAAATAAAGAAAATAGTTGGAATTTAAAAATGAAATGAAAATTAGTGATTTACTCACCCTCAAGTCATCCTAAGTCTATATCAAGTCAAGTCAAGTCTATTTATATAGCGCTTTCCACAATAGATTGCATCAAAGCAGCTTCACAGTATCAATCAAAACATAATAACAATATTCGTTTCTTAGTGGAAAAACATCCACGTTTGGTAGAGCTGATCAAGGGTATTACAGATTGGTTAATTAATTTGAATATCCCTGAGACCCTGACATATATGACAGTCTTCTTTCAGGAGAATAGAATCAGTTATATTTAAAAAAAAATGTCCTGGCTCTTCAAAGCTTTATAATGGCAGTAAATGGGGGTTTCTGCTTTGAAGTCCATAAAAGTGCATCTATCCATCATAAAAGAGCTCCACACTGCTCTGCGGTGGTTAATGGGCTATATGCACGCATAAGTTCCGCATTTGACGTAAGGATGCTCGTCCATTTCCGGTTGTGTAGATTAAAGCGGAGGAAAACCGGAGAAAACGGGATTATGGCAGAGTCTTCAATATTTACTCTCCTCCCGTCTTTGAAACGAAACGTACATACGTTTAGATGTAATTTTATATATAGTTATGTTTATTCAATATAATTTTAAAAAGAAGCATAAACACAACGAGGGGTGTCTGTTTTATCTGTTTTTGTGACTAACGTTTCATTAGTATAACCATGGAGTATAAAATTCAAAATAAATTCTCGGTATTGCATTGGACTCTATGATTGGCGGAAGTTATCGAGCATCCTTAATCCTTCACCGGAAATAACGCCGTGCATAGAGCCCATAAAGGCCTTTTGAAGTGCAGCGATGCGTTTGTGTAAGAAAAATATTCATATTTAACACATTACAAAGTAAAATTCTAGCTTACACAGTCTACTTGCACCTAAAGCACAACTTAAGCAACTTGTGACATCAGAAGTGGTGCAGTGCGTCATGGCGTAGCGTAAATATCACCAGTACGTCGCAATACTCGTATAAGTTGCGCTTTAGACTTAAGTGGAATCCATATGTTCGGTATGCCAGAAACAAGCTATTTTACTTTATAAAATTTCAAATATGGATATTTTAAATATGGATATTTTTCGACACAAACACATCGCTTCGCTTCAGATGGTCTTTATTACCCCTCAGAGCCATTTGCATCTCTTTTATGATGGATAGAGTTTTATGATTTTAAAGCCTTGTAGGCAGAGTGTTTAAAGAGGCATACAAATGAGGCAGCGCAGTAATTAGACAGAATCCACAATGGATGTGGCCACTCTTGGCTAAGGATTTCTTAATGAATGCTCAAGGTGCTGCTTGTGAGACAGATTGCTCGACATGTGGCCTCCTTGCATAAGAAGTGGTCTGGGACTTGGGCCCCAATGCCTTTACATAACCACCCCTTTCAGCCAGGACGCGTGGGAGAAGCTTTGTGTGGGCGAAAAGGCATACGTGTAATAAGAAGGTCTGTGTAGGAAGACCCACTGCTCGTTCATTCCGCTTGTGCAAACAGGCTCAGAAATACCTTTCCACGAACCAGGGCCGAGAACAGCCCAACCCTGGCTCACTTCCTTCGGTTCTCTCAGCCACATGAACCGCCAACAGCACACTGAAATGGGGTGTATTTTGGGCTAATCTCTTCTCTGATTGCTAATAGTAAGGTATATGAATGGAACAACCCAGATTTGGACATAATGACAGCAGCAAGGTCAGTGCAAAAGGCGGTTTTACAGGCCTGTTATTTGGGAGGCATCAACCAACAACAGAGAACTAAAACATCCAGGCTGCTCTCTGTGGTCCAAGTGAAGGAATTAGAACATCAAACAGACTCGCAAAAGTGGACCGGCAGAACTCGCCTTGGGTCAGTCTACCCCTGCTTTGCTTTTAGAGAAAATGCTGGTGCCATGCTAACACCCCTAAACTCTGCAGATGTAGAGTTTGGCTCAATTAGGTTATACACACATGGGACTTGACGGATGGCTTCTCTGCCTGTACGGTCCAGTCGTGCACAAGCATACTGAGTATCAATACACCATCTGTAATAGAAAACCCTAGAAGCACTGGACCGTAAATTGGCGTACCATTCCATCCTTGCCATCCCGATTTCAAAGGCTCTGGCCAACGGCACAACTCAGCAGGTCTCAATTTGCCTTTTTGGTAATGCATTAGCACGAGAATCCACAATGAAATGGCACTTTTGTCTGAAAACAACTAACAAACTTAATTAGTTAGCAAATGAATACAATATATATTAGTTGATAACAGCAATCCAGGCATTTTCTTTAATAGTTACTAATCTGTAGAAAGTCACCATGTAGGAAACTACAGTACCTTGTAAAATCAAATTACACAACAATTGCAGTCATTGTGTTGATAACATAATTCATGTTTCTATACAAATCATTCAAACTAACCATTTCCTCATTATCCCCCGTTAAGATTTACTTTATAAAACCATGCAATGATACAAAACAAGCAAACAAACAAATGAAAGCATATTATAATTAGAATCTTTTGCAGTCATGCAAAAGGGAACAGAAGGTACATCCAAATTTCTCTGCTACAAGTCACTGAAGGCCTATATCTAAAAATATTTCATGACAATTATAGACTAGATGTGAGGAAACCAATATAGAACAACATTGGCAGAACACGCGATTCTTCATTTATCTGAGTGTAATGCGGGGCAGATGGAGATCCGAGAAAATCAATGGTGAGAATAGTGATGCAACAGTCCTGTTCAGCATCAGGGTGCCCTTTCACGGACAGCAGAGCACTGCGACTGCACTCAATGCCAGCAGATGCTCAAAAAACGCTTTCCTTCTGTTCATGACTCAGTACTTTTGCTGCTCTCTCTGCTCTGCTCTGCTGCAAAACAAAACAGGCCATTTGAATATTCACACATCCTTTCTCCACACACCTTTGAATCCGATTGATAGCAAACAATAAATCTGAAAAAAGAAAAGCCCTGTACTGATCACCTCTCCTCTCCTCTCCATTAAGAGATCTCATTTACATCCATCCATCACGGCACAATACCATCACCTCATATCCAATTCTGATAATAACCCATGTCTGTTGTCCATGCATTAATGTGCCCCACAGATTGGAAACCAAATAACAATATTATCCACATCTGACGTCCCAGTTCTGCATTTAATCCAAGCTCAGCCTGGCATTTGCTTAATTTATCTCTTTCAGGTCTCAGCAGTTTAATTCTCAGTATTCCCTCAACAAGCCAACAACCTCTTGGCATTCTGTCCTTGTAAGTAAGACTATGTTCTTGTGACCTACTTGATTTAAAAAAAAAAAAAAAAAAACATGTTAAAGAATTTCTCTTATGCTCACCAAGGGCAAGGCAATTTTTTTTTTTTCAAAAATACAGTAAAAATATAACATTGTGCAATATTATTACAGTTTGTAATAACAGTTTTCTATTTTGAAAAACAATTTCTGTGATGACAAAGCTGAATTTTCAGCATCATTACTCCAGTCTTCAGTGTCACATGATCCTTCAGAAATCATTCTAATTATTATTAATAACCCTAATTATTATTAATTTCTTTAAAAATCACATCTGCATTCTTTGTGAATGGGTTTCATTCATTTAAAGTGGATACAACAACTTTTACGAACAAAAAGTAATCTAATTGAACAGTGCCAATGTTTAACCTGTAATTCACGCACATTTCAAAAACATGGCCCAACCTGGTACCCAAGTACCAGTAACCCTCTTTACATAGGCTAATCTGTTCTGCCCAGTCAGAGATGTATAATAGTAGAAGTTAGCAGCAGGCTCTGATATAAACCTGCCCACCACTTGCCCACGTGCAACCAACACTCTACAAGTACAGCTAACCCTGATCTCTAATACCTTTGGACTGAGACCGGCTTAACCATGCACTGTTATATGTACATATGCAAATGTTTTGCATGCTAGTATCCCCACCTGACATTGTAAAGGTACAATATGTAAGAATTTTGTAATAAAATATCCAAAAATCACTTGCACAGTGTGATATATTTCCAGCATGTGTGTACTTACAATATCCCAAAAGTCTCCAAAGATTTTTTAATAACCATGGTAAACATGGCGACAGACGTGGACAACTGTGTAGTGTGTATCGTTCAGGAGCAGGGAGTTCTTGTTTCTTTCAAACATAGACCATGGCAAGCAGACTTAGGGACAAACAAGGAGAACTAAAATGAGGATCAGTATCAGCATGCCGTTTTCGAGATGCCGAGAGCTCCACGTCTGCGACTAACTTGGACTTGACAGAGCTTCACGAGTCATGACTTGACAGCTTTATTAGACAATATATAAAACAAATCAATGTTATATAACGTTAGCTCAACACGATGAAATGTTAGAATATGGTCAGTATATTATTCTACTGTTGATCTAGCTTACTGCTAGTTTTGTATAGCAAATTAACTAACATGTAGTATAACATTATGACTTTCAACACACATTTAAATGTGTGACACATTTAACGTTAGATCAAGTGCCTCAAGGGTATCCAAGATGTAGCACCTCATTGCAGCACACAAGATCCAGGGGTGGAGTTGGATCCAGATCTAACGGGTGGAGATGGGTAGGATTAGGGATGGGGTTAGAGATCAAGAGGTAGAGATGGGTAGGTTTAGGTATATGTATGGTGGGAGGAGTTGGATCTGGATCTAATTCTTCCCCCTGGATTTCGTGTTCTGCAGTGAAGTCCATCTCCTGGACTTCTCTTGGCATGCTCTTTGAGGTGGTGACCATGCATTATACGTATGTCTGCCAGACAAGAACGGTTTGACCTAAAAATATCAAAATTGAAACAACTGCAGAAACAAAGACGCCTACATCTTGGATGCCTATCTTGGATGCCCTTGAGGTAAGCTAAAACATACGAAAAACCAATACTTTTGCACGTATCATTGTGCATACGATTTATAGATTTAATCAGTGCGATTTGCTGTAATGTCAGAACCAGAACAAAAGTGGATGTTTCATATTTGTTCAGATGACATCTGATCTTTTTTTGGTCATACTTCCAAAAAAATAATAATCTGTGATTCTGAATGCCAGTATCCACACCGGTGCGGTGACTGACAGCTGCACACTCTCCTTAAACACTGTCCAAACATTGTCCACATGCTGGACTGCAGCTTTAATTTTAGTATCTTCATATCACCCTTTATCAGTTATCACTAATAACATGAAAATATTATTATTTCATGAATATTAATATGAGTTCATCCCTAGCCCTTCAGACAATTTTATTTAAGAACTGTTTACAGAGAGCTCTTCAATTAGACTCTGCAGTAAAATGACAGGAGATGCTTTGCAAAAACGCTGAGTTGTAAGGAACTGCACAATCTTTAAGCCCTTAATTTGAAACAATGATGGGACATGGAGTGGAGAACCCCACTTCAAAGACTCATGTGCCTATTAAAACATGAAAAGAATCTCATAAAAGGAGGGAAAGGCCTCACAAAAATTGGAAGAAGAGATTAGAACAACTCTTCACATGACACTGCCAGGAGGGGGAAAGCCACATTTACTTCTCACAGTAAGTAAGTAAGTAAGTGAGAGAGAGACCGAGAGAGAGAATTAGGATTATACCCCCTTGTAATAACTATTCAAAAAAAGAGCCATTAAATTCCATGCCCACTTTAAAAAATAGCGATGAACAGACCCTTCATCACAAAGCCCTGACCTACCAAGCGATGAAGCCACAGAAGAACGCCCTCGGCCAATTGGAATTAGAACTGACATCACAAACTGACAATAAAAACATAGCCACACCAAACCAAATGACTAAAAGACAAAAATAAAAATACCTCAAACATTGGACAGACGGAACAGCCAAACAGAGTAAACTGGAATGCTATTTGGCCCTAAACAGAACATATGAATTGGCAGGATACCGGAGTACAGTGAGCGACCCTAAACTGAGGGAAGTCCTGAGTATGTACAGATTCAGTGAACACTGTCTGAGCATAGAGATAGGCAGACACAGGCAGACCTGGCTACCGAAGGAAGAGTGACTGTGCCCTCACTGCACAGAGAACCAAGTGGAGACAGAACTTTTGACATTTATACAAAGTTACAAACAGACACTTTCTATCCCCTTTTTACAACCTACCAGAAAGTCCTCCATCAGAAATCTAATATGGACAAACTCCCACACTTTTTATGTATTTATTCATTTTCATAATTATTTACTTATTTGTTTTGTAGTGTTATAAATGCTTTGGAAATGTAAAGATTTCTTTCACCATGCCAATAAAGCTATTTGAATCTTGAATCTTGAGAGAGCGAGAGAGAGTACAGCTGCACTAGCGGCTAAATATGTGTTAGATATTCACAACGCCAGAGACAGCTAATTCTTTAGAGTGACATTTATTTATTTAGATTTATTTACAATGCTACATATGACATGATTTATACTTATATGTTTTACTTGTTTGTTTTATTATGCTTTGGCAACATTGTGTTACACAGTCACAGAGAGCTCTGAATGCAGAGGTGACGAATGAATGTGAAGAATTTGAGCAGAAAATGGATTCTCAGATTGGGGCTGAGCCTAACCCCTTAGCCCTCATTCATATCTGGCTTTTCCTGAGCTCTTTTGACAGCTCTTCCATATGCTGACAATCCATACTTCCATCTTAACACAGGCCAGCATCACATCAGCATCATACCAGGAGTTATCAATATGCGTTTGTGTGATGGTTCTTACCATTGATCCTGTTACACCTGAAGTTCTCTGTCTCTCCCTACAACTTGTAGACACAGATGTAGGACTCCCTGCCTGCCTGAGAGCTGTTATGAAGTATTGATTTCCTTTACAGTATGTGGCTGTGGTCAGGGCTATGAGCTGAATGTGGTGGTTGCATTGTACATCACTGTGCTTGTGGGAGAAAAAGAAAAAAGAATACTGAGGTTTATGGATGATGCAATCCCACAATGCACTTTTCTCCTGGCACAAATGATTTGTCACAAAAAAAAGCAGCAGCAAGGTGGACACTGACTGAAGTATCTTGGATGGCATATAAATATTCAGTACCATTATGTTGTTTTTAATAGAGAAATGATAATACAAAACAGTGGTGGAAAATTTCTTCACATCCTCATTGATTGCAAAACTCCCTAGAAAGAAGAAACATGCATGACATTTGAATTTAAAATGTCTATAATATTCTAAATAGACGTAAATAAACAGATTCTAACATTAATAAAATCTTTCATAAAATGATTTGTATTTTTTTTTCTGTTAAAATGCATTTTGCTCAGTTGTATAGTGCTACTTTTAATAATATAAAATGTCTATAATATTCTAGACAAAATGGTTCAAAATTTTGAAAATTAGCCAAATATGTTATGTGCTATCTTCAAAATTCTGGTAACATTATTACACGTGATATTTTTGAAGTGCCTTTCACCCTGAAGTGCCTTTCACCCTGTTACAACTTAATGAACCACTGAAACGATTTTGGAAACATTATTTTAAGGTACAAATCATACTTAGTGTTGCTTTAAAATGCAGTTAAAACCATGACCTAACCACGCTCGACTTTTAAATGTCAAACATAACTGATCATTAATTGTTAACAGATGGTTCACTTAACTCAAAAACACATAAAACAACTTAACTTAATTTCAAAATAACTTATTTTAATTTCAATATTTACTCTTCATTTCCTGCCGCATGCAAAGCATGCTGGGAAACTAAAAATCACCGCCAAATGGTGTCCCTAATATAATAATTGAACTAATTTTCTTAAAATAAACATGAAGAGTTCAGATGCAAAAGCCTCTAAGTGCCATTTGAAATTATCTTCTAAAATGACCATTTTTATCAAGCTTGTATATTTAAGTTCAGTAATTTCACTTAAATGGTAATGATAATTACCTATTAATTGTTATTTAAGTGAAATTACTGAACTTAAATATACAAGCTTGATAAAAATGGTCATTTTAGAAGAAAATTTCAAATGGCATTTAGAGGCTTTTGCATCTGAACTCTTCATATGTAGCCTTCTTTACTTATTTTTTTGTCAGCTTAAACACTGCTTAAGTTTCCTTAAAAAGAAAAAGAAAAAAAAAGGAAAATGTATCTCTTGGTTTTTATAAGTGAAATGTTCTCAGTATTTTCTATACAACACTAAACCACAATTTCCTTAAAACATACCAGTACAATCACCTTAATTTTTCTTAATGAAAATTACAAGAAATTAAGCTATATAAGACACACCTGCACAAAACAAAAACAGCAGACACTGAATGAAAATGCAGATTCACTCCCTGACAGAAGGTGGCACTTGTAGAACAGCAGCGGTTTCTTTCGGTACGCTGTACACAAAGCAGCTCCGCTTATAAACACTATTTTATATGGAGATAAGAGGAAAAGAAAAAGCCATTGAAACTTTTCTGAAGACAGTAATTTCCCTTCAGAAATACATTCACATAAACCCCCTTCCCCAATTTAATATATATATTTTTCTTCCAATATATCGAGCATCGCTAACAGTGAACTCGCAGTGGCTGGGACATTTGGTATTTGTTCTACTGGCGCGTCTATCTATGTTTTCTTCTTTGCATCCATTTTTAACGTGTACCCGTCTCTGCATATGACATTTTGGGAAATGATTGCAACGCAGTTTGTGTGCAAGTCCGGAATAGAGATCGGCGAAAATAAATCCAGTTGCTGATCGTGTGTTTGAAGCAAAAACCGTTAGGTTCCGATTTATGGACGGTTTACTGGTCCATTAACAGGCAGGACAGAGGACCTGTAATAGATAAGGAGACTCCCTCTCTTGGGCAAAACTAGTTTGCGATGGGCGGTAGAGACTTTAAGTGGGAGTGTGTGACTGCAGTCATCAGATGATCTCTAGGGCTGTGGCCTTTTCTCTTGGCCAGAATCTACATCCATTCAGACCCTATGGGATCAGTTAGCCAGTGCAGTGCTATTCATCAGACAACTAAATCCTTCCCAAATTACAAAGTTAGAGAGAGAAATAGGATGAGCAATATAGGCAGAGACAGAATTAGAATGTGTGTGTGAGAGAGAGAGAGAGAGAGAGAGAGAGAGAGAGAGAGAGAGAGAGAGAGAGAGAGAGAGAGGGAAAAAAGAATGATTAGGGAACTTTGAGGCAGCCAGACTTTAATTACACTAACTATGGTGTTTGGAGGGGAAGTGTTTTAATACCTCCATAAACTGCCCCAAGATGTGTTGCAGACCGTTCTGACACAGACTGCGGGCACAGTGGTAGGCTAGCACAGTCCTTCCACGTTGCCTCGGTGTTAAGAACCAATAACAGCGGGCTGAGGTAGATTAGCAGCAAGACTTACACACTCGGTGACGTCTTTTATGAGCAGCGCTGCCTTAATGTCATGGAGGCTGTAACTAACACTTACACTAAATCAACTTAAATAGAAACTTAAATGGCAAAGCGACTGAAAACTAATGTCAGAGAAAAAGGAGGCAAAGATATGCAAATAACAGCTCTCAGGATAATTATGGTCATTTATTTGCCCCCTCCTATTGGCTCAAGGGTGGATTACAGACGCAAAGCTTGACTCTTTGAGCCAGTGCTTTGGCAGCCTTTCAGTCACCATTACTGAGTGGTGTGTCTCAATTGGATCTTTTCAGCGAGTTCAAAATCATTTGGGAGGCACTTGCACTCACTCATTTAGTATACATGCATATCAAGCATGTGCATGATGTTACTTGGTGGTACTTAATCGTTAAACGATCGCGATCTTGATTCAAACACCACGCAATCTCATTCCTAATTGACAACGTTTCGGCTGTCTAATAAACCTTTGACAAGTACAACCACAGTGGAACATTCAATTCTGTGATCCAGAGACAGCAGTTGTCATGTATAGGTATGAAATAGCTTCACAAACCAATAGCTTTTTTTCAAATTATTAGATATCATAAATAATGATATAGGCTACCAACACAGTCTCATGAAAGTGCGTATCTATACCAAGATTGTCATTTCTCGTGGCATTTATACGCCAAAAATGGTTTTTGCGTTCAGTGCACATGCTACGCACTGAAAACCCCCTGGGTAGGTTTAGGGGGAAGGGGGGTGGGGAGTTCGTACTTATTATACGCCAAAAAGTGCGCATCATATGCACGTGAAAAACGCATACCATATATACGCAAAAACTAGCTTTGGCGTATAAATGGCATGGGAAATAATGTTCGTGCTATAGATACGAACTTTCTTGAGATCAGGCTCAGGATACTGAGACAAAAGTTTATATTTCAGATAAACACTAATGTGTATTTTTTTTTTTTCTAAAATTATTTTTACTGTCCTGTGCATTATTTTTTCTGCTTTGTACAGCACTTTGGTCAGCCCTGGCTGTTTTTAAATGTGCTCTATAAATAAATATTGTATTGTATATATTGTGTATGGTATCAATCAAAATGTCAAAATCACCTCTTGAAAAGTAACTTGATGCTTCAAATAAAGATTTTTATCAAATACATAGTTTTACACCAGTAGGTGGCGACAAGTGACAATGTATTTGTCATTGAATCATTAATTCAAGAGATTCATTCAAAAAGGCCGACTCATCCCAGGATGAAGCAATTGTGAGTCTTTGAGGGAGTCGTTGAATCATTCATTCAAAAGGCAAAAAATTCATGATTAAAAAAATAACGTCTTTCTCATTAAATGCAATTTAAATAAATGAATATTTAAATTTATGAGCCCATATATTATAATACATTATTTTTGAAAAATGCCCATCCCTAGTCAAAAATGCCCATCCTAGGTCAATGAAATAAGGATTTTCAACAGGCCAATTTTAAAATACAAAAAACAAACACACAAAACAAAAACCTGTTGCCATTGTTCAAACTTTAAGGATATTGTGTACACATAAATTCATATAAAAAAATGTAATTTAAGTGATTTTAGTGTTTTTTCATATAGATGAATTGGCCATAGCCTTAAAAAATGTCATGCGGTGCAACCGTGATTTATCTTAAAATTAATTAAATTTGATTAAATTTACTTTACATGCTTAACAACTTATAAATTACAGTGTTTAGAAACAAAGTATTTGTAATTCTTTTGAGTTTTTGAAAAAATAATGATCTCATTGGTCACACCACGTGACAACAAATACCTTACATAGTTAAAAATCTATTTAAATGGATCAATGAACAATACATTTTATACAAAAAAATATTTAAACCAAATTTTATACAAATTTCACAGAATATTCATCAACACAAACAATTTATAAACATTTTTAATCGCAAACATAAGTGCACCATTTCATTTAACTTGACTTAGAATTTCTTTCTAACAATTAATAATATAATAGATATACATTCAAGTATACAGGTAACATTTGGGGTCAACAGTTTAAAAAAAATTAATAATTTTTTTTTTTAAACATGGACACATTAAATTGATAAAAGTGACAGTAAAGATATTTAGGCTATAATGCATGTAGCTGACATGATTCACAACACAAGCCCCAGCAGGCATTGTTAGGGTCGGACAGTCGCACCACATAACATTTTGACACTTTAAATAACAAAAAAAAGGTTACAAATAACTAAAAGTTTTTGAAAAGTTAAAGTGAGTACATACATGAGAGAGGTACTACAAATATACACTACAGTATCTTTTTTATGCATTTAAATCCGTTTTTTCCTGAAAAAATGCAATCGGACATAAAATGTAGGCGTCATGTCATTGACCATGCACAACTCAACTATATTGTTGACTAAAAACTCTTTATTTTCCAAAGTCAAGATGAAATAAAACAATAAATATAAATATTAAAAATAATAAATATTATATAATAAATATAATATTATATTATAATATAATAATATATAATAAATATTACATGAAAAACTTGAAGAATATTTTCAGAAAGTTGAAATTTTGCCTTTATAATTAACTGCAAATATAATTAAGTTGTACCAAAACTAAACTAAAGATAATGTGTATATATTATGTAAATTATACTAAAATAATACTGAATGCAAGTTGCAGTGCCTGCAAAATGAATAAATGTACTGTAAATGAAAAGTACTTTAGCAATTAAGTCAAATTATTTTTGTTTAAAGCATGAAAAAAAAATGTTCTAGACTTACACTAATGGAAAGACCCAAGCGTCAGAAAACTCTTTTGGCTAGCAAGCAACCACCTAGCAACATGCTAAAAAAAAGGCCCTGGCACCCATTTAAAGCAAACGACACTTCTGCATGGGCAAACAACACTAAAACTATAGCTTAAATTGTAATTGACCATTAACTGACACCTCTTAGTTCAGAGGCATCATCCATCCGCTCTAAACTATGCAGAAAGAGGACACAAGCAAAGTCAGAATAAGCCAATTCCCTCACTTCATTAGTATTCTTTTCATTCGGCTATTCAACCTTTTCAGGTTGTGAATTTGCCCTTAAAGGGATACCCCATTTCTCTTCTTTAGAGTTTCTGAAAGGGCACCCCAAAGTGAAAAAGTGAACTGCGAGCTGTGCTTTAGTGACTGGTCCGTCCACCAGACACTTGGCATTAAGCTATTCTTTCTCTCCAGCTGAAAGCGAAAAAGCACAGACTGTGTGGTAGGGTGATTCATAATCAGATGATTCACCTGTCCACCGAATCACACTCAAAAAAAACAAAAACAAAAAAAAAAACCCAACTGTCTCACCTTAGACACAGGCAGACACCTTACCAGGCTACCGAAACACATGTTATACTATTCACAGACAGACCTTTTGACTAAATGGCTGGGTCTACATTTCCACCCACTAAGAACTGCCCACTTAGAAAGGATAAGTTATATTCTATACTATTTTGTCTAAATTGTTAAATAAATAAATCAGTTACTCAAAATGCGGCAAGTAAATTTAAGCTCCAGAACAGTACAATGTACAGCATATTCATTTGGAAATTAACTAAACTTTGGGCTGCTATTTTTTCTTAAAATGTTTATGAAAGAAGTTTCTTATGCACAGCAAGGCTGCATTTATTTGAGTAGTTAAAGATACATTTATAAAAATGTTCTACAATAAGATTACTTCTTGCCAGACTAAGAAAGTGCTTTCCAGGTTTGTCTACAAGCTAGTTCGAAAAGGGACTGAGAGCATTCCGGTGGTATCAGTGGTCTGGACAAACAATGAGTTTAATAAAGATACTCTAGCAACACAAAATATTGTCAAACCCTCTGGGATTGCTGAGGATTACGCCAGGGATTTGAGTAGATGCCGGATTAAGGGATATTTTTTTATATTAAAATACACATAAATTGCAGTTTTCTCCTTGAACATGGAGCCTGCACTTAATCACTCCCAGAGACTAAGCCTGGATGCTCAAGGCGCTTCGCTGGTTAGCCTGCGACTGCATCTTCCGGTCGCTCTTCAACAGTGGGCATCGGGGCTCCCTGTCAGAAATCAATTGCGAACTTTGCGTTTACCCCTGCTGCTTGCACAAACAACGAACAGAGATGCACAGACCAGCTGTTCGGAGGGATTCACAGGGGGCACGTCAAAAAGAGTGCGAACAGGACCCTCTGTTCTGCCAGGAAGAGTCGGGGGGATCTAACCATGGGTGGCAGAGGGAGATTATTAGCATTCAGAGGCTCAGTGGGAATTCACACCAGCGCGTGATATACTCGCATTCTCTCGCTTGCCGCTAAAAAAGAGAGCGGAGCAGTCACGTGATCGGGGCTTTGAAAGAGCCAGCGTCTTGGTCACACGTAGCCGACATGATTCACAAGCCCCAGCAGGCATTGCCTAGAATTATGCCCTTCCAGCGCACTTTAATTAGGTCTCTGTTGGGGGACGCATATTGTGTAAAGGAATGGGTGAAATGGCATTTGTGCATTGAAAAAGGTGGAGATTTGAGAGCACCCGATGGCTTGTAGACAAAGCTATTTGTGATTAAAATATCTTCAGATAATATTCTCCCCGTTTTCCAAAATAAATTCAATCACTGACATTCACAGACGTCCAACAAATGGTTCTCTGTTGAATACAGAAATGACTAGAGGATCTTTAGCTTTGGTGTCTATGGCATCTACAACACCAAAATGAGATATGAGAGGTCTTGGTGGAAAACAGAAGATGCCTGCAAACGGGGCCTTGAAAATTCACATCGTGATTTAAATTCTCTGAATTTCACACGCAAGCATAAAACAACACCAGGCCTTATTCCCAGGATGCCTCTCGCTATCTGCATAAAACGAAAACAAACAAACACAAAAACCAGTTTAAGATGCTTACCAATGGGATTTTTGTCTTTCCCTTTGGGATTATGGATTTGAAGTATTTGCCATTGCATCTGCTTAAATCCGTGGCTGATATTAGATATTAGAGCGTGTGTAATGAGGTTGTTGTAGAGTAGCGTGATTATCTGATGCTGGGTGGATTATGGTGGCTGCTTGATGCCGACAGATACACGGGTGAGCAGGTTTGGCCCACATTCAGCGCAGGAATGCAGAGGACACAATATACACGGCGAAGAGAAACAGACTGCGAGACCAACTCAGAGAGGAGACAGGAAAGAGAGAGACAGACAGACTCAGAGACCTTATGTACGGAGTCCCTTCAACCTGTTTAGCTAAAGTAGATCTAATCTATTTGAGAGTGTGTGGCATTTGTTTCAATGCCAAGTGTGTGAATATAGTTGGACGTGCGGGAGTGTGGTACGGTAGTAGTGAGGGGGAAATAGAGACAGGCTGAGAGAGAAGGGAAACAGAAAGAGAGACAATGAGAGAGAAACCGACACAGAGAGAGAGAGAGATTCAGAGTAATTCATCATATTACAAAACTGATACATTTACACTGATAAATGGCTAATAGTAAAATTCTATTATATTTTGCATAATTAAATAAAATATAAACATATATAACATGTAAATTTAGGCATCACAGCATAATGTACTGTGTAAAAAAAATGAATATGCAATTTCAGATATTAACTTTTAATGAATTTAACTTTAAAACAGGAAAATGTTAGAATATAGTCAAATAAGAATACAAAAAAATGAATTGTTGATAAAGCAAAGTAATGCATGCACTGGAAGTTAATGTGGCCACTGAGACTAACTGTGAAAGCGATTGTGAGAGCCCATTATTTATCATGCCAATAAAGTACAGCCAAAGAGTGAGAGAGAGAGAGACAGAAGGGAGGTAAAGCAGCCAGCGAACGCCAGAGTTTGTTTTCTTTCGGCAGTCACTGACTGAGCTGTAGTAACATAAGCCTCATTCATGTGACAAACACACGGTTACATAGTCATACTGACACACCTTCACACTCACAGTTACACACCCTGACCAACGCTTTCCACTGCTCACAGGGAACATATTCACATGAATACACAATCCCTCTCTTCATCTACAGCCCTGATGACTCCTGCTTAACCACAGTCTTCTCCAATCGTCAATTTAACACTAAAATATTAAACCAACACATACAGCAGTAGTGCGCTTACTGATGTTTTCAGCAGTATTCATGTGCACAATATGCACAAGATGCACAATATCTCAGTTCCATATTGGTTATTGTCCAATATTATAATTTTTTTAAAGGAAAAAAAAATGCGTAATAATTGCGTAGTAATGCGCAATTACGTTGAAAAGGTCTCACAGAACAGAGCAAGGCAAAAGCAAACTTAAACTTTTTTATTTATTTTTGAAATGACTGATTGTTTCGATAGATAAGACCCATATTCATCGTCTGGTGTTGTTTAAATCGATTAATTGCATCCAAAATAAAAGTTTGTGTTTACATAATATATGTGTGTGTAATTATTTTGTATATAAGAATTCACACACGTGCATGTCTATATTTAAGAAAAATGTGTAATCAATATATAAAATATTAATATTTATATTTAATATAAATCATGTATAAATATATATATACAGAATATACATGCACATATTTCTTAAATATATACATGCATTTGTGTGTATTTATATATTCAAAATAATTACACACACTACACACACATAGGCTATATTATGTAAACACAAACTTTTATTTTGGATGCGATTAATCACGATTATCAGCAAAAGATTTTTCAGAAGTAAACAAATCTTTTAAATGTGAAGAGTGAAGAGAGCCTCTAAGTGCCGTTTGAAATTTTCTTCTATAATGATCATTTTTATCAAGCTTGTATATTTAGGATCAATAATTTGACTTAAATGGGAATGAAGATTACCTATGAATTGTCATTTAAGTGAAATTACTGAACTTAAATATACAAGCTTGATAAAAATGATCATTCTAGAAGAAAATTTCAAATGGCATTTAGAGGCTTTTGCATCTGAACTCTTCATGTATTAGTATCAGTCGATAATGCATATTTGTGCATGGTCATTTCCCTTATATTTACATTCAGATCACCTGGATCATCTAATGCTAATCTATCATCTAAAGTTAATCTTTAAAAACAAATTTTACAATACTAATTTAATAAAGCCATGGTCACACTAGACTTATGAGCATGTAAAATTTTTTACAGACATTGCAACGGTTAGAAAATGCAGCATACACTCTGCAGCATCTTTTTTTAAAAGATAATCCAACAATCAAAAAATAAAAATATAACAAATAAGCAATCTTATCCACTGTATTGCAGATTCAAAGTAGTTTTTACTGTACATCTTCTATCGGTCACACGTCTTCACAGATTCGCAGGTGATGTGATGTCTAAAAATTAATATAGCATGATTGATTTTAGTTTTCAGTGTTTTATTTTAAAAAAAAAATCAGACAAAAATGTACAGAATTTTTATATCGGCCATTGCATGAAAAAAAATGATTGGTGTTGGAAAGAATTCTAATATTGGTTCATCCCTAATATTCTGCATATAATGCACACGTTTAAAAAAAAAAAAGACCTCGCACAAACGACACTCCATTACCCCGCCCAGTACTCACAAGCTTCCTTAGGCCCCGCCCCCTCCTATTTCTACACAAAGAGTGATAACAAGGTGCCAACAATGATGGTGGTGAGATGGAATTAAGGGCCTGTAGCAGCGTACTTAGCCAAGTATGAATAGCGCCCGACCACAGTTATGCTAATGGTAGCATTACGGTGAACCAATTTACTGTTTTTTTCAATATCTCTGACAGGCCAATTGTGCTGTCAGGCTTACATAACAATTAACATACTTTTTATGGACATGTTTACAAAGGATATAAAAGTACTCCAAGCAAAATATTCTACCCTAACGCAATAGACATTCAGCAACTTGAAAGCATTTTCACGACAATGGCTGCGCCAGGAAATGTAAGTCTTTATCACGGCGCTCAATGTAAACTATAAAATCAGCCTGAGTGCTTGCTTTCTTTTTAGTAGATGAAGTCATTGGCGAGGCAATGGGACCGAGCCCGCTCATTAAGAGAGCACATCATGGAATTGTTTCTGATAACCATCAGCTTAACACAGAGAAACAAATCAATAGGTGTTGGCTCGGTTCATTACGTAACAGTCAGAGAGAGAGATGAAAGTGCTTTGTTTGGTCTTTTCTGCACTTCTGGAACGAAGGTAACCTCATGAAAACAAATCTGACTTCGCCTCTAGCCTTTGAAAGCCATGCAAAAACAACCTGGCCCAATGTTCCTGATTCGCCGTCATCAATCTTTACAAGGTCTGAGATATACTCCCTCTCTGTTTAAGAGCTAATGGAGAGGAGGAAATGCTAACAGGGCAGCTGTCCAACTGAAGCTGGGGCAAACGAGCACCCTGGGGCAACTTTTGATGATCAAGCAAAACAACGACCAGCCTGGATGTAATGTTGAGTATATGAGAGAGAAAGAGAGAGAGAGGCAACGGAGACAGAGAAGGCCTGTGAGCACTCAGGCATACTGACGGAGTGTGAGTCAGCACTGCACGGCGAGTAGAGGATGGAACAACTCAATAACAGGAAAAGACTGAGAGAAAGACAATGTAACCACAACAGTTTCTGCTAAGAAAATTAGTTGCGTGACTGGGAATGACACAGTTGGCCGGACAAAAGCAGAATTTTTTGTGTTCATTTTGCGTGGTATACACAATGGACTGTACAGCTGAGGCTGTGTAACAAACAATCATCTGTCTTTCTGATGGACCGAGTTCAGTTGTAACATTTCTGTCATTGACTATTTTTAATCCATCATGTTTGTTTTATTTTCCCGAATTCCCCTGATTTGACCATGTGCATGTGAAATCTTCTAATGACCAATATTCAATTAATCTTTTCAATAACTTAACTCACAAGGTAGCAGGTTAACACGTCCGGTGTGTTATTTGTCCTTTAACACAGTGGGACTCAACCAAGGGGTCCGGGGCCCACTAGGGGCCCTGAGCCAGCTTGCAAGAGATGCAAAAAAACACTATAAAAATAACATTTAACGTATAACTTGTAAACACACACACACACACACACACATATATATATATATATTTTTTTTTTCTTTTTTATTGAAGAACATACAATTCTTGTAATTACACATTTAAAAAAATGTTTTTCAAAAAAACCAAGACATTATGAAATTATAAATTTCAGAAAGCACAGAAACTCTGATGCACTCACACAAGCTTGGCTTTATGATATGACGGTGCAAGTGGGGACGACTATGAAGACTATTAGGTTTTATTAATCCTAAGCATTGTCAGCCTAGTAAACACTGTCTCGATCCCTACTAAAAGATCCCTCCAAATGCTACAGTGAGTTAGAAAGAGCCACACAGGTGTGTGTGTGTGTGTGTGTGTGTGTGGGCACTTTTGTCACGCTTGGTCCCCAAAGCCCCTCCCTCTGGGATCCCACCACTAATTCAGGTGGCGAGCGGTCGCAGATAACGAGCACATTCACATTTAGCACACATGCTGAGCATGACATATGAGATTGATCACCATCAAACCAAGACTCCCCTCACATCAGGAACCCAAGCAGTGTTTGAGCACGTGGGACCGGCTGACCTGAGGAGAATCAGAACATGCAGTAACAAGACAAATGTGGCGTTCAGCTCACCTGGTGCACAGCGGCACCTGGCTAATGAGAGCATGTTAAAGCAAATGAAGGAAGTACTGTTTATTGCTGCATTAACACAGGCTGCAAACATGCCAAACACATGTGGAATTAACGTAATCGTCAGTGGAATTAGCTTAATCACCAGCATCACAGCCCTTCACTGGCATGTTTTCCTCAGCACTAAATCTGCCTTCAGAAATGTTTCAATTTGTGAGGTTGACTAATTTAATCTTTTAATAGAGAAAGAGGAATGGACTATACATAAAACATGGATAACTAATTAAATATAAAATTACATACAATAGTAAGGTTTCCTCAAGACAGATTAATCAATTTTTCATTGAGCCAACCATCTGACTAGGGTTGAAAATATCTAGTTTAGCAAATCAATTAACAGTTAAAACTATTTTAATCTAGCCACATCTGAAGTTCCATTTGGGCTTGGAAATTCTTTGCTTAGGTAGTGGAAAAGCATTTAAATCACGTAAGTGTCCCCAAATAGTTGCAGCTAAAAATGGACCAAATTAGCCAATTTTGCCATTTACAGAAAATCCGACATTTATCTGAGGTTTAATTCACTTCCCATTGTGCACGGCCAACATCCCCATTTCCACAAGCAATGGAACTTCCAGTTTTGGTTTCAGGAAGAAACACACACACAGTCCACAAACCTTACAATAAATCCAGTGCTGAATACCCAAATAACATGCAAATGCTGAGATCAATTTAGAACCAGACGAAGTCTGTGCAGAATAGATTTAAACATTCATCAGAGTCAGATGAGTCAAAATAAGAACAAAGAAAAGAGAGAAGATGCCATTTTTTCTGCAATTCAGAAGCGTTTTTGGTGGGCGCAGATTGTGTGGGTTTGGGTTAATGTCATGTTCAAGAAGGCAGCGCAGTGACCCACAAAAGGTGAGAGGTCCTCTGTCTCTCACAACTCTTTAATCAAAAAGGCTGAAGCGCAGACAATTTGTGCCGGCAGAGTTGTATTAAAGGAGAACTGTGCCGCAAAATGAACCTTTGGTCTAATAAAACATTGCTACCTTGTCGACCGTTCTGTGAGATTTGTTTTCATGATAATCGAATGTAAAGAGTTTTATCTCTAAAACGGTTTAGCATAACGCTAGTATATGGGGGCATATAATAAGTAAAAAGAAATCGCTAGTTAATACCACTAACAAGGCTCAAAATAGTCAAACAGATCTCAATCCCCATTGACTACTATAGTATGTATTTTTTCCTACTAGTCAATGGGGATTGAGATCTGTTTGATTAAAACATTCTTCCATATATCTTCCTTTGTGTTCAGCAGAACAAATAAACACATAGAGGTTTGGAACAACATGAGGGTGAGTAAATACTGACAGAATTTTAATTTTTGGGTGAACTAATTTAATAAGAAGATACTTTAGAAAAACAGTTCACTTCGTGAATATAGGCAGGAGAAAACAGTCTCGAAAAGTCGAATCACGAACGCTGTTCATAAGCGTTCGTGATTCGACTCAGAAGCGTTCGTGATTCAGTTCAGAAGTTCGTTGAACTTCATACAGTTTGTGGTTCGACTTATCGAGACTATTTTCTAAGATGGCTCCTGTCTTTATAAAGTATCTTCTTATTAAACGGTCTGTACACTTACAAAGTTCTCAATGCTTCGTTTTGCATGTAGGGACGCTCATTATGTTACTGTGTTAGTGTGGGGCTATTTTGAGCCTTGTTAGTGGTGTTAACTAGCGATTTCTTTTTAAATGCCCCCATATACTAGCGTTATACACTAAACAGTTTTTAGAGATTACTGTAAAGTCTTTACATTTGATTATCATGAAAACAAATCTCAGAGAATGGACTAGGTAACAAAATGTTTTTTCAGACCAAAGGTTCATTTTGCGCCGGAGTTCTCCTTTAAAGAGCAGTCGGCATAAAGTGCAGAACAAAAAGGGATAGTCACTCCCCTGTCTATTTTGCTCTCTTTGAGTCAACAGAGGCCAGATAGAGTGTAGCACTACACCGAAACACCCACACAACAGAGACTCGTGCTGCTTTTGAGACAGACTCAAACACATTACATGAGGATGGAAACACTGAATCAACATGTACCAATGCAAATTTTCTATATCCTAATCATTTGTTAATGTACTCATTACTTCAATGAGCTCACTGTTTCTGCCATTGTCTAAATGAATACATTGTTAGCTTAGCTAACTGCACGATTGTACAATTTCTGAAATACATTACTTGACACAGTCATCTGTGATAACAGATCACTCTAAACTGTAATGTAGACACGCATTTTTTGTAAAGCTGCTTTGAAACATGTAAACATTGTGAAAAGACTACAAATAAATGAACTCATTATTTGAAAACTACACTCTAATCACATGTACCAGCAAAGCCAGAAAAGACAGATTACCTGAAATTATTCGAAACAACAAATTAGCCATGAGGAAATCCAACTTATGCGAGTCCACGATGAAGATTAATTTCGGACAAAAGCAGACTGATAGGTATCTATTTCTCATCTGTGGGATTGAAAGCCTTCTGGGGGTTCGGATGTATCTTCTGAAACACTCTGGTGTTTTTAACACTCGCTCCAGACTTCCCACCTCGCTGATTCCACGCCGTCTCAGGACGAGGATCGAGATAAACAGCTGAAACAATCGCACGGCTACGGGCTCCCACTTTAATCCTCTGCCAATCCTGTTTGCCAGAATAAACAGCCCACCGAGGCCACAAACAAATCCGAGAGCAAAACAGATATGGAGGAGCAGAGCGTGTACATAAGTGCACGGACGAAAAGGTGACCGGCGCTGGGGTCACGACTCACACACTCTATTATCATGGCACGCTTCATGCAGCAGAGTCAGATCCAAGCAGGATGATAGCTCTACAGGGATAATTTCAGCGAAAGACGGACACACTTCACACCGCCGAGGAAGGATGGCACCAAGCCACTCTGCTGACAATTTACTGGACATTAACACTCCTGCCAAACTGCGACATCTTGAAGGCAAAACTGTCCGAGAAGCAAGTCCTGCTGAGAATTCGGCATCCGACGGTGCCGTCGATTAGTGCTGGAGGGATTATAACGTGCACTTTAGACTGCAGGATTAAATACGACCACAGAAGAATAGAATTATCACATTAGACACAGATAGAGCAACAAGTCTGTGGGGATATTAGCAAAAGACTAAATGAGATGGAACGTCGCTCCAGGCTCGCTGTAGTTTACATTACACCTGGATTAGAAAGCTAAATGAACACCTCTGCAATTAAAAAGTACCGTAGAAAATTGTTGCCAAATGGTGATGTTAGTGTTAGCCTGCAGTGACAATCTGTTCCAGCCTTCACATTTTTGCATTATTCAGATTTACATGAACACAATTAGGGTGATATTTCTTCAATGAGGAAAAAGCTGTTCAAACACAGCTATATTGATGACAGAAAGATTTCTAATTAGATTAGGCAAACCTATGTCTGGGAGCATTATGTTAATGTGATGCTACATGATAATTAGCATCAATTAATTGTAGATGCAGACTGATGAGGGAGTGTAGCGCTTTTACTGAGGTGTGCCGTTTAATGTAGTTTGTGTGAATTAATTACAAACACATTTTCATGTTTTATACACCATGGTATGGCTGTGTCTCAAAACTGAGCAAGCAACCATTCCTAGGCATGAGCATCATTTTGTAGAACTTATGTATCAATTCCCAAAAATGCTTCCTAGGAATATAGCCAACTGAATTTTAAGACAGTCATAGAGATGGATACATATAGTCTGGTTTTGCTCTCAAGTGCGGTGGAAAATTTGCAATGAAAAACATTTCTAAAGAGCTATTTTTATGTTACCTAATGTAGTCGGGTCACTGTCCTGAACGCAGGGCATCGAGGGTCTGTCAGCAAAGCTGCAGGCAATGACTCTGAGCAGGAGCATCATGTCCAGACAGATCAGCCAGCATTTCAAGGCACAAACTGAATGGAGGATGTTACGAATCCACAAAATCAATAATAAAATATGTGGATTTTTTGAGGTGTCAGTGAGGACATTGTTGCTGCATTAGCCTATATATTACAATGTAAGAGTAGATTAATAAATCGTTTTTTTTTTCCCACAAAAATGAAATACAACCAACTGAGCCTAACCACAAAGGGGTTCAAGGTAAAAAAACTAAACAAAAAAACAAAAACATTTTTAAGACATGTTGAATACCAGGTGGACGTTTCTGAAGAATTGCCCGTCAGGTTTCATTTCAGTCAAACTAAACCAAATGTTGAGTTCATTTATGTTATAACATGAAACACATTTTAATTGACCTGACAAAACATTTATATTTTTTTTATTGTAGCTAAGAATTATTGATATAGGAATCAGAAATACGAGGGCATTTAATAACAAAATCGAAGTATTTACACTAGCGTACATCCATAGCCAATGGAACCGGACTATTCATAAATCATTTCAATCTTCATAAAGGTCATGACGAGATCACTCCCAGCAGCACATATCACCAACAATATGACATGAAGATGATCTGAAACCAACGCATGATAGCTGGACTGCCTATTCCTCCGACATACACAATTACAATAGCAACAACTTAATGTGAGTTTTAACGGACAGCGATCCATCACACAGGATGCTCAAGTATCCAACACAACTGCATCTTGCGCGACGGTCACATTCTCAGCTGCGGTGTGTAACGTTATAACAAGACAACAAAGGGATACATTTCAGCACATCACTAACAAATCATCCAGCCACCGTTTGTGTAAACATAAACACCCCGAAACGTTGGGTCTGGCGATCATTTCCGAAAGAGAGCGGGCCCGTTATGACGGCGAACCGCGAGGAATGAATGGTGCGCTATGAAGGGGGAAATTCCGCCTTACCGGCTGCTGTTTTTGTCGAATGGACGCTTTCCCAAGCGGCGGGTGGTGATGCCTCCTCTGGAAGCCGCTCTTCGGGTTCTCGCTGTAGGCTTTGTTGATGCCGAATCGGTCCCTCTTCTCTCTGCCGTTGTCTTTTTGGTCTTCTCCCGTGTCCAGACTGCTGAAGTTCCACACGATGAGCGTTTGGACCAGCAGCACTGTCAGCGCGGCTATTAACGCGGACCGCGATCGGCGAGCCAGCTTACGGGCGCACAGACTGCCGAACATCTTCACCCTGAAGCGGCGAGGTGCCACTGCCGTGCGCCGACAGTCCGCTTTGTGGCTCAGCGTCGCGAAAGGAGCGTGGAGAGGGAGAGAGGGGGCGGTTGGCAAGGGCTCTGCTGGAGGAGAGAGAGCGCGCGGATGAAATATGGCCTGCGCCCCCTCGCGGTGATATATGTAAATTACACGGGGGTCTTCGTCTTCTTGTCAGTTTCAATGTTTTATCAGAGAAAATATGACTAAATTGTTGTGTTAGTTAATCTAAACATTTTAATTCATTTTGAGATATATCTGTGCTTTTAAAAAAGCAACAGGTTTGACGGAAAGAGGGTTGACAGTTTTTACATTTATACATTTATTCCTTCATGTAGGCTATATATATATATATATATATATAATATATATATGTGTGTGTGTGTGTGTGTGTGTGTGTGTGTGTGTGTGTGTGTGTGTGTGTGTGTGTGTGTGTGTGTGTGTGTGTTTTTTTCTTCTCACCCAGATGAATCACAGGAAATGCCAGACAAAATAAGACCCTATGTACAATACTTTTGTTTTTCAAATATATTAAAAGGCTGAGGAACTTTTTGTCATACAGTCGCCTATACTGTTTTCTTTCCAGTATTCTTTTATGTTCTGCAAAACCTTCTCATCAAATATAAATGTCATGTTGTGTTGAAAAACAACAACAAAAAACTTGAATGCTGATATTTATACAAATACCCTGACGGTTATTATGATATGACAAATTAAATATATTTAAATGTTTATTTATTTTTTAATAAAATTTGTCTAAATAGAAGAAATGCTTCCATTTGCATTTTTGTTTCAAATAAAAGTGCAATTGTTAATATAGCAAAGACATGAGTGAAAGGCATCCTTATGAAGAAAGAAGATTTTTGTGTGTTAAGAAAAATGCTTAAAATAACATAAGGGCATATTTGTGGAATGACATGTGACGTTTTTTGGCTCAAGAATAAATCTTTTGCGAAACTTCTCAAAATGTAAATAAATCTAGCCTATGAAAATATCCAAACCACAAAATATGTCATCGTCTGTCCAATTTGTAAAAAATCAGTTTCAAAACTGTTAGGTTCCCCTTTTTTTTACATTGTTTTTCTGTGCAGCTGTATGAACAAGAATAGCCTCATGGGTGAAGGTGAATGGCAACATCATCTTTCAACCAGCCTTTATTACTGTTCACCCGATCAATGACTGCTAATTCATAGTGTTAACCTGTCAGATTTAGAAAAAGAGAGATAACCCCGGAGAACCATCAAGATGATTCCCAATACAATGGACCCAGGTGAAGCATCGCCTACAGTTTTTTTAATCAACTGAGGCCATCTTTCATCCCGTATAGCACGGCACAGGCTCGCACGACAACGAGACTCGGTTTCCATGGGAATACCCTCAGTGTCCCTCTTCCTTTCCTCTAGAGGTTCGGGAGAGAGAGAGATCTGAGAATGCGATTCTTAAACATCTTAGAGCTATGCAAGCACTGCTGTTTGTTCACAGCATTCTTGACATCATTAAAAGTTGAATCATACCCCAATGTGGCTGCTCTATAATTCACAGCTCTCTCATTGAGATCACAAGGCTTTGATGAATTTGAAAGAAAGCACAGGGCATAGTCACACTTCATTCCCCTCGCAGAATGGCTGTGGAACCGGCAGAAAGTCCCCCGGGCAGCAGATGCTGAGGTGTGCTGTGCAGTTACGAGGGGCTACGCTCTGTCAGTATACTGTATGTGCGAGTGGGTCGATAGCAGAAGGGGAATTAGAGTAAGATGCCAGGCAACCCATGCCCCTCGGCAGACGTTCTCTCCTCCATATGCCTCCTCTGCAAGAACTCCTCATGGTCTCCAAACCAATCTTCTCTGCTCCAGGGTTCATGCCTCTACAGAAGGAGATGTGTTGGTGAACTGATGGCAACATTTGCATGGCTTTTTTTTTATTATTAAATATCATTAAGTTGACATCATTGGAACATTTACCTATTGCAGATTAAGTACAGAACCTTTCAAAAGTTTGGGGTCTGTATAAGATTTTTTTTTTTTTAAATTTCTGAAAAAAAGTCTCTTATGCCCACCAAGGCCACATTTATTTGATCAAAATTACAATCAAAACAGTAATATTCTGAAATATTATAACAATTAAAGACACTGAAACAGTGTCACATGATCAGAAATCCTTGATTGAAAAAATTGATGTTTAAGGAACATATTTATTATTATTATCAATGTTGGAAACATTTGTGGTGTTTAATATGTAAACCATACTTTTTTCATGATTCTTTGAAGAGGAAAAAGTTTAAAAGCACATCATTTATCTAAAATAGGAATCTTTTGGAACAATTTGTTTATTAATTTAAAAATATTTGTCCTAACTTTTAAACATTATTTTATATTTAAGATTTCCTATGTTTTATTAACTTAAAGTTCTATGCATATTGTTCTATTTCTTTACATTTCTCTATGGGAATTGCACGTCATGCAAGGAAATTTTGTGCTGTCTAACATGAATATTCATGATATAAGATAAAAACATGAAGCATGAAATAGTATATTTGAAATAGTACAGTAGTATATTTTATCGAAAAAAAAAACAAAAACCCTGATTAATTAAACTCATCTGCTATGCGTTTTGGTCTTAATAGAAAAGCAGCATTTAGATGCTGTACTTAATTGTGTTCCTGTATGTTATAGAACGCATGCACACAAAAATACAATAATCAAGAAGATGTGATTTTGTGATTGCATGTGATTGCATGTTTACTTGATCTAAGAACCCTTTTTACAATGCAGGTATCATGCCTCTTTCTCTTTGTCAGCCTTTCTGTCTATAGTGACAAACAAGTCCTCTTTGTATTGACAAGCTGATCCACTGAGCCTGTTGCGTTGTAAAGCACATCTGTTTCAGTTTCACCAGCGGTTACAAAACCATCTCCTGAATTCTCTGTATTTTGAGGGCTGCAGTCCGTAGACAGTTTCCTCACATCCTCAGACCTCCACTTCATTCACTCTCTTAAGACCGTGGAAAGCATTCGAAACGGTCACGGCGATAAGAGCGCAGCTGTGAATAAATACATGGATCAGTGAATCCCTCCCTGAAAAGGACATCAGTAGCGATGCATGAAAAATCATTTAATTTTCTCCATCCTTCTTATCAAAAAAGATTCAAGAGCGACTAGATAATGGAAATCTCCAAGCAAGCACTTTACTGATTCTTCTTTCTCACTGTCTCTTCGTCATTTGAAGTATGACATCTTTGAATCCTCCCACTATGGTTTAGCCTCAGCTGACTCATTCACAGTTGTAATTCCATACATCAGATCCACCGCTGAGCCACATCAGACCGTGCCAAGGCAAATGACGCATTATCAGGTTGAACCCCTGACCCTTTGCACAGTCCCGACTCCCCAGAGAAAGAAACAGTGACACACTCATCACAGTCAACCATGAAACACTCAAGCATTCCCAGGCACTACATTTACTCAAGACTGGAGTTAAATTGCTGTATTATGTGGATGCGAGAGGAAATTAAGAGTCATGTGGGAAAAGGCCTATTGCAGACCGTTCTACCCGTTGTTTTCGTATACTTTCCTCTAATACAGGCCGTGATTTATGGCATCGCTCATTGAAAGTGGGAGATTGAAGTCATAGAGCGCTTCTCATCAGGGCCCCGCCACTGACCTTGACCTCAGACACCGCCGGGCTCTCATCTGTCACGGCGCTCGCATCCGTCAGTAGGCTGCTGATACGGATCCTGTGCTTACAGACAGGGCTCTTTTTTTGTCCCTTTTATCGATCCGCTGAATAATTTATCATTGTTAATTTTCCCTGACAAATTGTTTCCTCTCTTGCTCACGTTTCCTGTGACGACTCGGAGTTCATTCTGTTTTAGTTTGCGTTCAATCTGACATTGTGGGTTATGATGTAGTGGTTCTTTTGGCACCTGGAAGAGATGAATTTTTGTATTACAGTTTTTCCGCAGTCGCTATGGCTTATTTTATTTAAAATAAAATTTGATATTGTCTTCTTACTATGTTATACTACACGAATGTCAGATTTGTCAAGGTCAATACCTTTTTTGTATTACACTGAGCGTTTTGGATATATTTAAAGGGTTAGTTCACCCAAAAATGAAAATTCTGTCAGTATTTACTCACCCTCATGTTGTTCCAACCCTGTAAGACCTTCGTTCATCTTGGGAACACAAATGAAGATATTTTTGATGAAATCTGAGAGTTCCTGCATACTAGTCCATAGGCTTCTTGAGGGATTGAAACTTGCTGGCCTCGAAAAGTTATTAAAGACATTGTTAAAATAGTCCAAGTGACAACAGTGGCTGAATCCTAAGTTTATCTAATGACGAGAACACTTTTTGTGCGGAAACAACAACAAAAATAATGACTTTATTTAAACTATTCATTTAACTTTCTCTCTGCCTCAAGTCAGGTTACTAGTTTAATAACTGTTATTGTACGTCACTAAAGTCGTTATTTTTGTTTGTTTTTGCGCACAAAAAGTATTCTTGCCGCTTGATAAAGTTAAGATTGAGCCACTGAAGTCTATTTTAATGATGTCTTTAATAACTTTTCGAGGCCGGCAAGTTTCAATTCCTCACAAAGCCTATGGACTAGTATGAAGGAGTGAGACAGCTCTCAGATTTCATCAAAAATATCTTAACTTGTGTTTCGAAGATGAACGAAGGTCTTACGGGGTTGGAACAACATGAGGGTGAGTAAATACTGACAGAATTTTCATTTTTGGGTGAACTGAACAGGGGAAAGTCAACGGTTGTTTGGCAAGATTATGAATCCTATTTCATCACTAGGGCAGGTCATTTGCCAGTTAAGCAGACAAAACAAGCACTGTTATATTATGGAATATATACAGTATGTCTGACATGTATATATATAAGTCACTTTTTTACAAAGTGAGTCATTCAAAGCGAAAGCAAAGCGATTGAGAAAAACTGTAAATTGTATACTATGACAGTGAAGGTCAGGTCTGTTAGATGTGTCTATCTATCGCTCAGTCTCCTTCCACTGTAAGCCACCTGTGCCTCCTCATGCTTCTTTGACCTTCTACAGCTGCCACAGCACCTTGGGGCAACGCCCCTCATGCTCCACAGGGGGCCCAAGCCGTGACAAGGCCATTCATTTCCCACGATGCACCTGCAGCCCTCCTGCACACCCTGCCTGGAACCTTGTTAGAGCAATAAAAATAGTAGCATGGAACAGAATGGATGCCGAACAGGATAGGGACAAAAACCTGCCACACCAGCCAAGATATTCTCATAGGACTGCCACAGTTCAGCAAAGCAGGTTAGACCAATTAAACAAGCGTCAGCTGCTTTCGCTGATTAGCATTCACACCTCACACTGTGCGAGAGAGAGAGAGAAAGAGAGAGAGAGAGAGAGAGAGAGAGAGAGAGAGAGATAGAGAGAGAGAGAGATTATTTCATATGGAACATGTTTCATGTGGAGCGGCTTCTTAGGCTCAAACATAAGCTAATTTATTGAGCCAGTTAAGCAAAGCAGCCAGGGATAGATAGCGGGACGGAGAGTGAGTATTATGTGGCGATGTTATGGCTTGTTGCACAAAGTTTAATCACGGTTGGACGTCCCCGCACACATTCATCTATGGGATTACACCTCTGACAGAAAGACGATGCTTCACATACTGATAAGAGTTTGCTTTTGTTTTCCCCCCTATTGTCATCACAGCTCTGTTGCTCTTCACTGCACCCGGTCGTCTAATTCTCCCCAGGCAGAGGTCATTACATTTCCTGTCTAAGCGTGAGTATTTGGGCTACACAGATCGATGGTCTTGGTAAATGCCAGTTGAGACTGTGTGTTGGGTCCATTTCGAGACTAGTCAATTGCGACATGTGCAGGATTTAGGTGGCCAGATTTACAGGTCATGCTCGACAGAGGTGATTGTGGAAGGGAGATCAATGTCTCCACTGGCTCGCCTTTGTCACTTGGGGAGCATTTGCAGTTCACAGGAGGGGCAAGAGTATCTTTGTTGTATCTTCTGTAAAGCAGTGAAGAGCACAAACCCTGCTAGGAAGACGGCCAACATTGAGAATAATGAGAATTTAAAGAAATATAAAAAGAAAGAAACTTAAACCGTACCAAGAGGATTTGGGAGAATTTTGTCACAATGCAAATAAAGCATATTTTTTAAAATCTTAAATTATGCATAAACCAGTAATTGCCTATAGAAATATTTTAAATTACAGTATTATACTGAGAATCATCTGCCATTTGACAACAATGAGAATATAATATTTAATTTGTAATCATTGTTTAATAATAATTACATTTGGCAATATTTCAACACAATACATATAAATTAAATGGGGGGTGAAATGAATGTCTCATGAAGTAAGCTATGAAATACAGTATTAAATATAGTGACCTTTTTTTTACTGAATGCTCTATTAGTTATCATGTAGGGTTAACAACCAAGAATTATTCAACTCAGATAATTCAGTGCCAAGCAAACGACTCAGAGCTGAATCACAGATCTCTCGCAGTTCAAAGTACAAGAAGACAAAGAATGCTAAAGTTTGCTAGAGTTTGGGGAATTGCCTTTTCCATTGTGGTTAGTCTAAATAATGCAAAAGTGGATCTCTCTTTCTCTCAGTCTCTCTCTCTCTCTCTCTTTCAGCTGAAAAGAGAAACAGCAGAGGAAGCCTCAGGCAGTTTGAGAACCTCTTTCACCTTTGTGTAACCATAGTCTGACAGGTATATGCATGATCTTCACCTTCTCTGTTTCTGACCCCCTGTGAGGCTCTCTTGGACTCTTTCTCCTTTCCTTCTCATTCTCGCTCCAAACTAGCAAGATGCCAGTATAATAATGCGTTCACATGACACAAAGATTATTTCATATTAAAGGCATGTTAATTTGAACACTTCAGGCCCAAGGCAGCATCACATTTATTCCACAATGCGTTGAGATGAGCTCATATCTGTAAAAAAAATAATCCAAGATTGTGAACAAAAAATTTGGAAATGTCAGAAAGTGTATAAACAAACATGCTCATTGGAAAACCGTACCTGTGACAACATTTCTGTAAAAGTATAGTATAGTTTTCAAAACAGAATAATCAGCCAACGTCTTACTGGTTGATCTTACCGCAGTTCTGAAATAAAGTGTAATTTTTGCTTGTTTCTAGAAGTCTTTGAGCTGTATCATGGTGGGTTGTGTTACAAGGGACTCATGTTCCCCATTTTACACAAGTGCTCTGCATCGCAAGTGCTGAATCAGATGAGCTACTGAGCAAGTTTACAACATCAGAAAAGCCATATGGAGTTGGTTATGTGATGAAAATATCAAAATGTACAAGTTTACAAATCATTCATTATGGAAAATGGCACTATGGATTTTTGAGGTGCAAGGAATTGCAAAAAAAATAAGTTTTTCAATAATTTGCCCTATAATTTATGAGAAATATGAATAAAGGTTGTTTGAACCGATGTGTTTAGAGTAATTAAAAAGTAGCTATTTTATACTTATTTCATACAGTTTGTATGCTTATTTGAATTTTGTGCCATATTAGCTTAGCCACATGCTAAAATCATACTCAAAAAACAACTGGAAGCTGCATAAAGATTGCTATTTGTGTGGTGCTCACGGTTGTTGTACTGTATGTAGAATGTTTCAAATCAATTGCTTATGAGGTGTTATGTAGGATGCTGTCTTAGATGTTAGCAGCATATGTAGGCAGTAGGTAGCTCACTTTCTCTTAGAGACGCAATAGAAATACCAGCCTCTGCAATGATGTAAACTTGTATTAAGTGTCTTGATTTAGATATAGAAATATTCAAACACTTAGCTGGGTTAAGCGGCGCCTCAACATCTGTGATTCGGAATGGCCCTGTGGGGTCTACACAGTAGGTCTGGTTTGTGCTTATTTGTAAAGGCCACATATTTTCTGTTCTATGTAAAACGGTTTAATTCGCTTATTATGCAATGTGTCTACAGCTATGTGAATAAAACTCCACAAAGAACAAACTTAAGTTGCTCACGGCAACAGCTCGTTCCAGCCCGGGGCAGCTGATTTGTCCAATCTGCTTCAGCACTGAGACGTTCAATGAAAGGCTGCTCCCAGAATGCCAACCTCCTCAACAGGACCAACAGCATGCATAAGAAAACAATAAGACAAGGCATGTCCTCCGGCCTAATAGAGGAGAGACACGCTGCACAGCACACTGAACATTTACATGTAATTCAAGTTTGATTACTCCACCGGAAAATGCGTTATCAAAAAGGGCTGAAAGTCAATTTATAATTTGTGATCGCATAGATACAATTTAGCGTGCACCGTGCCATGTATTATGGCTTATCGGATAGCAAAATTGGTGGAAAAGAAAAAAAGGGTTCAAAAGTATGTGGTAGTGGAGGCCTAATTGATTATGTAGGTAGAACATCCATCAGCGGTCAGCATTTTATATCGGATGGAAATGCTTTCAACTTATCATCGAACTAAAAGCTCTCTGTGTTTAACAGGCACAAATCAACAAGGCTCTGGTCACAATATAACATTTATATGATCAAAGGACTTCTAGTGAAAAAGACTTCTAGAAGCAAAGACTTTCATTTCGCAAATCAGCTATACCTAAATATATTTTCTATTTATGAAGCATTATTTCCATGCCCCATAAAACCTTTCCTTTACTGGTCCCTAGAGGAACTGCCATTTTATTTGAGTCCCTTTCTCTTGTTCCTATGGGTGCGACAACCATTATAACTGTGGGACCCCACTTTAAGGAGATAATCATTAAATTTTAAAGAGTTTTTAATTGCTTACGCTCACCTACCAACATCAAGGAGGATGGTCCTTTGCATGAAAAAGTTTAAAAAGCCCCACTCTATAACTGATTTGCTTAAAAGTGGATGTTAGTTGAGCGCAGGCCATTAAAAAACTCTTTAAAATATAATGATTATCTAATATGAGGAAGGACCGTTGTCCTAAATATTATAAAGACAAGACAGCTATATTCTTCCTAAGATAAACAAGGTCTGTGAATATATAAATAAATAAAAATCACAATAATCTCTGTATTTAGAAATTAGAATAAAAAATGAATAACACATTTATACATATATATTTATATAATATGTGTGTGTGTGTGTGTGTGTGTGTGTGTATCCTTGACCTTCACTGCCTTTGATATCCCATAATCCTTTTCAATTCTGTGACAGTTGAGGTACAAAAGAAAAATGGCATCTGAAAGTTGAGGTTGGTGGTCAGTTTGTTTGTAAATTCTGAGGTAACTTGTTGTGACAAATTACTGTCTTAGTAATGAAATATTTGCTTACTTATAACCAATATATAGTGTTGTATTGTATATCATTAAACAGTTATTCTGCCTCAGAAGTCTGTCCAAAATCAGTTTTGTGAGGTACCTTTGTGTGCAAATGCTGCTTGTAAAGTTCCTAAGGTGTTGCGAATTTGGCTATAAACACTATTATACTGACATGGGATTGCTTCGAGAAGATAATCTATGTTCACTGTATCTGTCCCGACCAAATAAACTATAAATTAATAAAGTTATTGCCTGATAAGGCAGTGAGGCATCAAGTCAACTACCTAAGTTTTTGATTTCTGTGTCAATTCCCATGCGTTTCCTTCCACTCTCTCCAACGATCTCCTACGTCTTTGTGCCTGAAACCTGTGAATTAAAGATTACCTTTATACTCCCTGTTTAATGAAGATGTGTGCACTTCGCCTAGGTCATCTTCTATTAATACCAATCTTAACTACCTTCAATGAAAAGAAATGCAAGTTATCCACCAGCATTCACTCAGAAGTTTCTGTGCCAGTGCCATTTACTCACCTAACTGTGCCATTCATATGTTCAATAAACAACTGTTTGGATTGTTTATATCTGTCTTTGAGTCTGGTTTATCCTAACACAGACATGGTGAGCATAAGAGACTTCTTTCAAAAACATTAATAAATCTTACCGACATTAACATTTGGACAAGCCTTGACTTGGGATGAAGGTCAAATAACATAATTATTATTTATTATCTAAGAAATGCCTTTAAAAATAGTAAAAAAAAAAAAAACTTTACAAAATGCTAGCATGACTGGCATTTCTGAAGACGTGTTTCAAGAACTAACTGCATCTGAAGATGTGTTTCAAGACTACCTGTTCTGGCAAGGCCAGTGATTCCCAGGAATAGACTGGATGACAACCAGGAAGAGGCTGGTGACTACTGGAGAGACAGTTGGCAGCGTGGGAAGACAGCACTAGGGGTTGGCAGCCAAAACCACATTCTCCGAGAGGAGGAACCCTTTTGGAAACTCCAGATCATCTCCCCAAGTGCATAGCCCCAGGGGAGCCAGAGAAAGGGGGAGGGGGGACAATGACCGCAGTATGCAGGTGCAGAAAAACCTGCAAAAACAGCCATGGCCTAAAGATCCACCAAGCCAGGATTAAGTGTTTGGAGAACGAACATGTGCCACAGCGCACAGATGTTACATCTGATGAGATGCAGGAGGAGCTGAACCAGGAAGCACCCCATAGTTCTCAGAGCCTCTGTGTGCCACTAACCATCCCCCCAAGTCTTCTGCCCCAGGCAAAGGTGCAGCGATCACTCCAACCACCTATTCCATGAACCACAGAGCAGCGAAGATCCACAAAATCTGGCAGGAGTTGAAGTCCCTTAAGAAATGGCACAAGGAAGCCAGTAAGGATCAATGGACCAAGTGGAATCCCATACAAGGTCTACAAGAACAGCCCTTTTACTTAGGCGACTCTGGAAGATCATTTGGAGAAGAGAAAAGGTGGCAGGATTCCCAAGGAGAAAGATTCCACGAAGATCAATCAGTTCAGAATAATATCATTGCTGAGTGTGGAAAGCAAAATCTTCTTCAATATGATTTCCATTACACGAGTGTAGATGTTAAAACTTCGTGCTGATTTGTACTCGGCTTTCGCCAAGATAAGCACAAACTAAGATCTAGCTTTACAGTAACCTATGCTTCTCCATCCATTTACGCTCTTTCCATATGGTGATGTGAATCTCCTTCTGTCCGGCGTTAACGGCTGCATTGTACTTGGCGCATCAGCACACACAACGGCTGCAACTACAGTGTGGTCTCCCCAGTGGACCAGCGTGACAACCGCCTGGTTTGAGCCGAGTAGGGGACATCTCTAGGGTCTTCAAGTGGGCACCTTCCATCCTCAGTGTTTCGTCGACCTCAGTGTTACGTCTTCAGAATATTTCTGTCTCAACCACAGCCAGTTGCTGCTCCTCTCTGCTGCTTCAGATAAGTTCTTTACTGTGCGACGCAACTCTTGGCCGCTGAATCACAGGCTGCATCTCTGTGATCCTATTCGCGGTGGCTATGAACATGATTGTCAAATCGGCAGAGTCTGAGTGTCGGGGACCCCAAAGCAGAGGTGGGGTCTGCCAACCACCAATCAGAGCCTTTATGGATGACCTGACTGAGTCAGTGTCAGGAGGCAGGTGGATACTCCAAGGGCTGGAAAAGCTCATCTGGTGAGCTCGGATGGAGTTGAAACCAGCCAAGTCCCAACGCTAGTGCTGAAGAAGCGCAAGGTCACGGACAGGTTCTGCTTCAGCTTCAAAGGAGCAGAGAAACCATCACTGGCAGAACAGCCGGTGAAAAGCTTGGGCAAGATTTTTGACAGTAGCCTCAGAGACTTCGCATCAGTCCAGTTAACCTGTCAGGAGCTGAAGAGCTGGTTAAGAGCAACAGACCGTTCTGGCCTCCCAGGCAAATTTAAAGCGTGGATTTACCAACATGGTATACTGCCAAGAATACTCTGGGTGCTTCTTGTGTACAAGGTTCCCATTTCCACGGTGGAGACCTTGGAAAGAAGGGTCAGCAGCTGTCTCAGGAGATGGTTAGGATTGCCCAGGAGTCTCAGTAACATCGCCCTCTATAGAAACACCATAATGCTCCTGTTGCCTCTGAAATCCCTGGAAGAGGAGTTTGAAGTGACTCGGGCACGTGAGGTGCTGATTTAAAGAAACTCCGACCACAGGTGGCCCAGGAAGGAGTGCTGGTGAAGACAAGGAGGAAGTGGAGCGCCTGAGTCGCTGTGCTGGATGCACAGGCTTGACTGCAGCACAAAGAGCTTGTGGAAGTGGTGACCCGAGGCAAAGCAGGCTTGGGAATGTTCCCAAAACCTAGTGCAGCCGAATATATGAAGACGTCAGAGCTGCTGTGGAGGAAGGAAGGACGAGTAGAGCTGCTGGAATGGGGCAACAGGGGGCCTGGACTAGGTGGGAGCAGGCCATGAACCGCAAGGTCACCTGGATGGAGCTCTGGCAAAGTGAGCCACACCGCATAAACTTCCTGATTCAGGCAGTGTATGATGTCCTGCCTAGCCCAGCAAACCTTTGTACGTGGGAAATGCAGACACACCAACTTGCCAATTGTGCCCAGCTCGTGGAACGCCGGAGCACATTTTGAACTCCTGCCCAACAGCGCTCGGCCAGGGTCGTTACACTTGGCGTCACAACCAGGTGTTGAAAGCTATTGCAGACATCATCAGCAACGAGATCAGCAAAGGCGGCCGAGGCAGCAACACCACTTGATCAATCGCATTTTTTAGTGTAGGAGAACAGCCACAAGCAGTGAGGAAGGCACCACCAGGAATCCTGGCATCAGCCAAGGACTGGAAAGTCTCTCTGAATTTGGAGAAGCAGCTGAAATTCCTCCAGCACATTGTCAGCACAACTATGATATCATTTTGCTCTCAGAGAGCACCAAGAATATATTCATCATGGAGCTGACCACGCCACACCGTTTCGGAGAAGCCCACGAAAGAAAGATAACCAAATATGAACTTCTGGTCACAGACTGCCGAGCACAGGGCTGGAACGCCTTTACTGCGCTGGCCATTGCAGGAACAACAAGGTGCAGGGCCATCAAGAACACAAACGACGCAGCCGAGAGAGCCTTGAGATGGCTCCGGATCCGTAGAGGAGCACCATGGGGGCAAGCGAGTGCTACCTGAACACAAGTCACGGTCTGAAAGAACCGAAACACCCGAGGACCCCAGGTTACATCACTGATGATGTGTTTCAAGAGCTAGGTGCATCTGAAGATGTGTTTCAAGAACTAGAAACTAGAATTTCACTTATTCACGTGACAACAGGTAAATGATTTCATGTGATATACAAAGACACAAATTTATCATTCTGCTTTTGGATTTTGTGACAGGGTCAGGTGTTCATGCCCTCAGAACAGCTTATGACACATTTGACTGTCAGTGCAGTCATTAGAGTACAAGGTATGTGGCAGAGATTCTTTGAGCTCGACTAAGATAAAATTCATTCCAGTCCTGATATATATTTAGGTCTACCAAGGTCCCCGTGTCCTTAGTCTAATGCCACTAGATATCCCCCAGCCCAGCTGTCTGAGCAGATTAATATTATTATCTGTACAGATTTCCTCCAGCTAGACCATGACTACACACCGTGTTCAGCAGAAGAGTTCAAAACAGCTATGCAGCTCCTGCCACAGACACTCAGATGCCAAGATGCTACAATCTAAGATGCCATTCAGTGCAGATGAAATAACTTTTTTTTTTTCGGGACGGCCGCTTATTTAAAATTGGAATTTCTCTGAAATATTTTTTTGGGAGACTTTTGGTATGTTGTAAGTACACAACTGCAGGAAATATATCACACTGTGTAAGAGATTTTTGGATATTTTTTTCCAAAACTCCTACATATTTTACCTTTAAGTTTCTGGTCCATGATGGAAAAGCAGAACAGTGTGCAACTGTTCTAAGTTGTTTTAAGAGTTTAGAATCCCATGGGATGTTCTTGATTTTTTATGGCATTTGCTGCATTTAAAGCATTTAGATCACAGTAATAGCAAACCACAACCCTGAAAAGAGAATTCTGGTATTTAGCACTTTGAGTCCATTTTCTATTTTGTTTTGGATGAACTAGAGTGGTGGACATCGCATTTAGAATCGCTATAGACCGCTTCAGAGTGGCTGTCGACCAGCATGCACAAACATATCCTTAAAACAACCCTTAACGGTTGTTTTCAAAACTGTGCAACTCACCGAGTGGTTAGTGGTGTTTGTTGCAAAAAAAAAAAAATTAAAAAAAATCAAATACTCAAAGTGCTAAATACCGGAATTATGCTTTAAATAATCCAATTAATTCCCCATGGCCAAAATCAAGTCCTTCCCTACATTCTTTTCTTGTTAGAGAAGTGTTTTACTTGTCAGAAAAGTCTATTGCAGCTTCCATTTCATACGGACTCTAAAGACGTACTGCATCCCACAGCTCACACATCCCATTTTCTCCATCCGAACCTGCTCAACATGCTTTACAGATGTTAATGCTTTTCTTATAGAGGAGAGACAAAAGAATGAGTGTGAAGAGAGAGAATAGAGGGTGGTTTCACAAACATGGCCCCCACAGACTGGCAAAGGCAGCAGCAAAGATAGAGCACATCATTGTTATTGTACTGATCAGATCATTGAATTATATCCAGCCAAAGGACAGAACAGCCCAGCAGGGGAGATCCTGCTATCATTTGGACCCTATTGTTTCAGAATTACCATTTAATATAAAAAGTTTCCAGGCTTCATAAACTTAATTTCCTGTGGTCCCAGCGCTGTATTCACTGAAAGAGCTCAGAGGAGGGTCTGGACCGCTTCAAACCCACTCAAATGTGAGTAGACACACTGGATGCCCTGGAAAGCTGGGGAAAATTTAGATCAAGCGCACATAATTAGATACATAATATGCCCATTGTTTGGTTATTCATGCATGTTTAATTTTTTATTGTAAGGATATGTAAACATTGGTATTGTTTATCCAATTGCATGTGAAATCAGTAATAAACAACCAATGCATATTACAAACAACACATATAAATCTATTATTTACATTATACACTACCATTTAAAAGTTCAGGGTGCATGGGTAAGATTTTTTATTGCCAGCAGTTATCACCCTGTAGCTCAATGCCCATTGTAGCTAAGCAGGAATATGGTTCAAGTCTCACCTCTCAGGTCCTTTAGGGTGTCGTGAAGAGGTGAGGTGTCTAAGTCGCAACATCTAGCTACGGGGTGCATCAGGGTTCAGTGCTTGGACCAATTCTCTTCTCCATCTACATGTCATCACTAGGATCTGTCATTGAGAAACATGTTTTTTCCTATTACTCCTATGCTGATGACACAACTCTACCGCCGACAAAAGCTGCTTACATCTCAGCCTGCCTGACAGACATTTCTTGCTGGACCACCACCTTCAACTAAACCTGGCAAAGACAGAGCTGTTTGTGGTTTCTGTCAACCCAACATTTCATCATAACTAACATTCAGCTAGGTTCGTCAAACAAAATTCCATCCAGGACAGCCAGGAACCCCAGAGTTGTGATTTATGATCAGTTGAACTTCACAGACCACATTGCTAGAACTGCCCTGTCCAGCAGATTTGCCTTATGCAACATTAGGAGGATCAGGCCTTTCCTATCGGAGCATGCTACACAACAAATTGAAAATGTCTTGTTTTACGTGCAAGTGCAAGTCACATGTGCAAGACCAGAGTTCTCACGTGAGACTTTTTCTTTTTCAACCCAGTTGTGGTACAGCTCAGATGAAACGTCAAACAGACACTGGTGCTCCTGCCAAATTTCTACTAATTTTTCTTCCATTTCTTGGGTCCAGAAGAAGCCTTTTTCTGAAACAATGCCATGCTTGTTGATATGTGATCTATAACTCCTATACCCAAACTCCCCGCTGCTCTGTATCTTGCTCTCTCATTGGCTGCCGGTAATCGCCAATGTAGTTTTCAGTCAGAACACTTTGCACAGCAGGATTTTGAATCGCCGATAGGTCCAGATATTTAGCATGCCAAATATCTCACGGGCGTCTTTGCTCATTCACACTGAGTGATTGTCACTCGCATGAACGAGCACCGATTTTCCTGTGATTTCGGGCATTTGTTGGTGATTTCTCGAAACCTGTCGGCGAGCCAAAATCGTGGCTAAAATCGTCCGGTCTAAACTCGGTATTAGTGGTGGTTGAGGAGATTTCCCCCCTTCCATATGCAAAGTGCAGAATGCTGAGAAAAGCGCTGGATAAATGTAACAAATTATTATTATTATTGTTTTTAAAAAAAGACAATGCTCAGTTAGGCTGCATGAATTTGATCAAAAATAAAGCAAAACTGGTAATGTTGTGAAATATTATTTCAATTTAAAATAACTTTTCTATTTTTTAATATATTTTAAAATGTAATTAAAAAATAAATATGCTAAAGCTGAATTTTCAGCAGCCATTTTCAGTGTCACATGATCCTTCAGAAATCAATCAAATATGCGGATTTTCTGCTCAATAAACATTTCTTACAATCATCAATGCTTAAACAGTTGTGCTGCTAAATATTTTTATTGAAATTATGATACATTTTCAGGATTCTTTGAGGAATCGATTTTGTAACTGTCACTTTTAATTAACTTAATGCATCCTTAAATATACTATACTCCTAGGTTTCGAACGGTAGTATAATTGAATAAAAAAATAAAAAGACAGATATTTTGCTTTCCTACAGTACTTGCTTTTGGCTTGCTTTGAGCTTGCTCAGTTGGGGTTATTTAGTGTTTAGCAATGTTGTTGATCTGTGTTGTGCTACTTTCATGTTATCACTGTGAAGCTGCTTTGATACAATCTGTATTGTGAAAAGCGCTATATAAATAAATGTGACTTGACTTGACTTGACAGTACCTGTTTTCTTTATAGGAATCTGAAAAATCTGTTTTTATAGTTTTTTTTAATGAATAAAGTTGACCCAAAATATAATACAGGGAATGATACAGGGACTTATAAAACTATTTAAGTACCACCCTAGGATGGGAATGACTGGTCTAAATGACCACTGGCACTAGCCTTTATAGGTACTGCACTGAAGGGAAGTAAAAATCCCACGGGTCTCATCAATACACATGTAGACACAAAGACCTTTTATACCTCTCATGAGAAAGAACAACTATTCTGGTGCCAGGGTTACATTAAACAGCCAAAGGAACACTAAAATATGTTCATTATACTTCAGTATCAACATCATTTTCCAGGTTTTCACAGAGATATGAAAAGTATGTAGTCATTCTCCTTTCTGCTCACATAAAAGCATCTAATTACAGAGGCAATAATTGTGGCCTTTTAACACGACCACAAACAATGTGGCCAAGTGCGGAAACAAAGGTCCAGCCGATCTCTATAGGTAAGTCATGGCTTCACTAACCCGTAGCTGTGGAACAGCAGGCTTGCAATTGGCTGCCATGGCAACTGACTTCTGACAGTACTGAGGCAGACACACCAGCAGTCTCAAATTCATTTGACACACATGAGGTCTCCAGCCTTACAGACGCTTAATTGAATTCATTTGCCCCCTGAGATGGTGTTCAACCAATAGTGCCACTTTTACCTAACACGATCCACACTAAGATGCATGAAATGATACAGTGTGAAAGCATATGACACGATTCATAAAATGCCAGATGTGAGTCCACATGACAGAAAAATCAACGGTGAGACCTTTATTATCTTAGTAGTTTATCCTACAGCAATTCATTTAAATAGAGCATACGGAGTTGTTTTGCAACCTGCAATCTAATGAGTGTCTCTTCAAGATTTTTTTTAATGCCAAGGATCCTCAAATATGATCCACAACTGAAAATTCAGACCTAAAAATGATGTGTTTCTAAATATAATAATTGGCTTTTATATTGTTAATCTATCCCCAAGAAATCTCACTATGCTCTATTTAAATTCGGAAAATATTTAATTAAAAAATATTTACTTTTTATTAAGTTGACAGAGGTTTTCCAGTACCAAAAATAATATTTAACAAATAGGTTAAACGTTAAAGAAAACAAAACATTTATTTTTTTGTTGTTAAAAAATAAAAACTTATTTAATCTTAAGTGCACCCATTTACTTTGACAGTCCAGAAATTCCCTTTGCAGTCCATCCTTTGGAAAACCCATGCTATTGACTAGAGTATCTTCATTTAAAAAATGGTTCAGATTCATCCAGACACCTTTTATTTAAAGATTTGAAAACATAACCAAGAGCTCCATATCCCCCTGAAAGACAATCTTTGAACATTCCTCTTGGGATGCACAAGTGCACAATTTGTGGAACATATAGAAGAGCTGTTTGAGCCATATCTTGTTGTACATCAGATCCTGAATTTTGTTAGGAGAAAGCAGAGCTTTCACCTATTCAATGAGCATGACAGCAAAGCAAAAGGTCTTCACCGTGCTGTAGATTCTGTGGCCACATTAAGAGCAGAACGAATTGTGTTTGTGAGGAACAGCCTATCATGATGCCGCACTGGGTGACACATGGAGGCCAAACTTAAACGGCTCCTTAGAAGTTCAGTGACAGATTACCAGCTAACACCTCAAGAATGTTTAATTAAGCCTGGCCTATCAGTGTCTGTGCCTTGTGTGTGTTTGTGTGTACTTGTGTGATATTAAGACAGCTGGAGGCAGACATTTAGAAACATCAATGGAGCCTCCCTCCCACAAAGATGGTGAGCTACCTCGGTGAGGCCTCAAAGGCTACAAGAGTCTTGCTGAGAGATGGGAATAGAGAATCACATTTTTACCACACTGCTGGTTTTAACTTTTGGTTTGTAAGTTTTTCTTTGACTGTAAATGAAAAAGAATATCATCTTACCACATTTCACTTCCAGGACAGAGTGTTATGGAGCATAATAGAAACACTGGCAACATTTTACAGTATAATGAAAAAAGCTTTTCTAAAGCATAATAGAAACACTGGTAACATTTTACAGTATAATGAAAAATAACGTTTTCTAAAGCAGTGTTACTTTTAAAGTAACACTTGCATCACTTTTCAGTTAACACTTAAAGCAAATTAGCATAAAAAATATATATCTCTACGTTTAATCAAATAAAGTTCATTATTTTCCATAATTTAATGATAAACATTAAACTTTCATATATTTTAGATTCATTGCACACCAACTGAAATATTTCAGGTCTTTTATTGTTTTAATATGGATGATTTTGGCATACAGCTCATGAAAACCCAAAGTTCCTATCTTAAAAAATGTGCATATTTCATCCGACCAATAAAAGAAGTGTTTTTAATACAAAAAATAACTCAACCTTTAAATAATTATATTCAGTTATGCACTCAATACTTGGTCGGGAATCATTTTGCAGAAATGACTGCTTCAATGCGGCGTGGCAATCAGTCTGTGGCACCACTGAGGTGTTATGGAGGCCCAGGATGCTTCGATAGCGGCCTTAAGCTCATCCAGAGTGTTGGGTCTTGCGTCTCTCAACTTTCTCTGCCCAATATCCCACAGATTCTCTATGGGGTTCAGGTCAGGAGAGTTGGCAGGCCAATTGAGCACAGTAATACTATGGTCAGTAAACCATTTACCAGTGGTTTTGGCACTGTGAGCAGGTGCCAGGTCGTGCTGAAAAATGAAATCTTCATCTCCATAAAGCTTTTCAGCAGATGAAAGCATTAAGTGCTCCAAAATCTCCTGATAGCTCAGTGACAAAACTCAGTGGACCAACACCAGCACCCCAGACCATCACTAAATGCGTGAGGCACTGCAAAGGATACTCGGCCTACCACTACTCTGCCAAATTTTTTAAATACTATTTTGTATTATTATTGTTAGTGGCAAGGGTGTGTAAGTGTATTGGTATTTAATATAATATTTATAATAATACTTATTATTTACAATTATCAGAAAAGGGCACAATACATTTTAAGACAAAAGGGGCAGGGGCTTCCTTGCTCTCAAATCTTACACCTAGTGTCGGCCAAAGGAGTGAGAATAGATCCTCGTGATCTTGAAGCAGTGATGTCATTCAAGAGTCACACACCCCAGAAATCGGAAGAGGTGCGGAGACCCCATGGACACTAACACCCATTCATACAATACTTTTTAAGTATTGAGACAAAAAAAAAAAACAAAGTGAAAAGATCACCTGCCACAGATTGCCACACCAAATGACATGGTGTCACGTCACATGATGAATCACACCACACAACAGTCTGTACGCCAAAATCTGTATTAGCTGCATTTAACAAACAACCAAACTTTTAATTAATCCACTTACTGTATTCATTCGAATGTTTATTTTTAATCTGCTGAATATTAACTACATGAATACTAATAATCTTTAGTAAATCATTGAACATTGTTTTGTCTTTTCCTCAGGACCACCTCCTTACAGCATCTGCATTTAATCTCTTATATTTCCTTGTTCATTCTCTAGTCGCCATCTCTCGATTTCATCTCTAGATTTCATCTACTGAAATCTACCTCAAACTGAAAAATAAATAGATAAAGGGAATGATTTGAGTGACAAAATGTTGTAGTTTAACATGGCTTCAGCTTGAAAATGGGATAGTAGGGAAAATTGACCAAATTGAGTTGGTGTATAATGTAATGGGAATTCTTTTTTAAACATATATATCTGCTTGGGTGCTTTATTAAATATAGATGTGCTTATCCTAGATAGATGTGTTTCTACAACATAAATGTGTTCTCATATAGATGTGTTCTTTAAACACAGATGTGTTCGATGTGATTTTACTAGAGTGTGTCAAGGAAAATTACAAGATGTATTATCTGCTTTGCAAATAGCTAAATGAGTACCCTTTTTACATTTTGTCAATAGGACAGGGCAAAGGACAGAACGTTCTGCTTTTCTTAGCAATAGATAACTTTGAGTACAGTAGAAGTCAGACATTGTCTGGTTAGGTTTTCTTGAAATGACATGTGTTTGCTGAAGAGATGCATTGATAAGGGGTGTTAAAATAAGAGGAACCGAAAAACTGTGTACGTGCAGTCAGAAGATAAGAAGGGGAAGGGGTACATTTTGGAGGATGATCTTTTTTGTATATAAGCTCTGCAAAGTGAGAAGACTTTTGCCCTTCTCATATCAGACTCTGTCTGTGTGTTAACTGCCATTCTTGCAAGAAATAAACAAGTATACTCATGACTTTCGAGATCTTCATTGTTCTTTAATTATTATTTAAAGTCTAAGTACAAAATTTTCACAACAATAGATATTAAATGTGTGAATAATATAGAATCAAAATGTGTTAAAAGGACGAAATATGCAATAAACGTAACCGTTAGCTATAAAATATTTATCTAAGAGCATTATTTATGTATTCAAATGCAGTTCATATCATATAGTGTGACAAAATAATATGGTGTGACAAGAAAACCCTATCTTATGATGTTGTGTCAGTCACACCATGAGGTTTCATGTACTTAGCATGACATTATGCAATGTGCTTTTATGCTAACATGCTAACTACAATATGACAAAATAGTTTTACATTTAATATTGACTGACTGAAAAGTAATTTAATTTAGACATTTTTGTGTAAAATACATCAAACCGAGTGGCAGGAGTGGCGGATACTTAATTTTTTTTTTGAAAACATAAAGAGAGAAAGCTCACCTTGTAACTTTCAGTGTCCTTCTGAAGTGTTGTTCTTCCTCCTGAACGAAGTAGGACCCCCACTCCCCTAAAGGTCTCCAAAAAATTGCCTGCTTGGAATATGGCATCACACCATAGGCCTATGGCCTGGCCTCTCTCGATCTTCACTGTGGTCACTCCTCCTTTATCTCTCACGGCCTCGGCCTCATCCTGATAACAATCACTATGTGGTGATTGGACTCAATGACCACAAGGTGTATAATTTCTGTATAAGGGCTAATTATACTCCAAATGTGGTCATTGTGGACGTCACATTTTGATACCTTAAAGGTGCAGACTGTGACGCCAAACGACGTCTTATTTAGTCGATTTAGTCCAATTGTAACAAAAAGTTAATAAATATAAACATGTATTAAAAATTTGTTAAATAGACTAGGTTCAGTAAAGTTCGCTTGTAGGAAACAACTTTGCCCAAAATACCTTATTTTTACTGAAACAAATTTAAAATATGCATAAATTGTAACTTGGGAAGCTAGAGTTTCAAAGTAGCTTCCACATCACTTTTAGGACCCCAGACCTGGCGGTGAGAGAGAGAGACACATTATTTATGAGACGGGGTGTTTATGTCCCAGAGGTTTAAAATAACTGAGGCACCTCAGCAGGGTAGAGCACTAGAGCAGAAAAACAAACCAATGTTTACCATCCCCACACCTCCATCTTTTCTCGTTGCCTCTGTTTTTCAGGGGTCTATTTGTGCAGTCTATGGACCACTGCTTTTTCCTGTTTGTCTTTACCAACTTTAAATGAGAAGCAGTGAAAAGCTAAGTTTGGGAATAGCACAGACACACGCACTCAATATATCCATACAGTAAAGGGTTTGAAGGGATATGGGCTAAGAAAAAGGCTAGATTAGATGCTTCTCCAAAGTCCTTTCAGACTGACTGCCTAGAAGGTCAGAGTGAGTTGGGGGAGCAGTCTAGATCAGACACTTCAAATGGCAATTGCTCAGCCAACTTTCAGGGCGATTGAACAGCTCTTTCTGTGAAATGAACTATAGCCTATTTTCTCTTTCTCTTCACCTCTTTTTGATCTTTTCACTTGTTTGCCGCTCTCCATCTATATTCGCAGCCCTGTAATCATCAAATTCACACATTTTATGTGATGCCAGTTTTGGTTTTGGGTTTGCACAGGTGACAGTCTATCATGTGCTTTCTGCTGAAATGCCACTACTAAAATGTACATCTCAGACTGGTTCTGTATAATAAGAAATAGAGTGTGAAAAATCATTTCTTCTCAGTTCCTCCCTCTCTATCCACTTTATTGACCAGAAAGATTCAGTTCATGAGGAAGTCATAATGAGAACCCCGGCTTGGTGGATCAAAGTAGAAACCCTTGAGGCTTTTCTCAAAAAAGCCTACCATCAATCAATGGGGACGATACCAATTTGGGCTTTGATAGGCACCAGAGAGTTACTTAGTTTAAAAGGATCTGAAAATGCAAAAAAGCTCAAATCAGTGACAATTACAGATGCATGTGTTAATTCATTAAACCGGTGCTTTTTATTGAACGAGAAACCTTTGATTTATTAATAAACCAAGGAAAGCAGAATCACGTTCATTGGGATGAATGGCTGAGGTTATTGCAGCTGTAGCTGTTATTAGATATGAGGTTTGTGAGTGCTCCGTGCACGTGTAACACAGTCTCATCCCAAGACGTCATATAACTGACATCTTGGGACGTCTTTTAACCATACGTCAACATCCGCTGTTTTAGGGTACCCTTTAACGTCAGTTACATGACGATCCTGGGACGTCATACAACTGGCGCTTTACCTTTAACGTCAGTTAGGTGACGGGGTAGGTTTAGGGGTAGGTTTAGGTCTGGGGTAGGATCCGATAACGTTATCTAACCGACAGCAACCGTACAAACACGGAAGGGTGGGATAATCAGAAACCCTTGGACCTCGTTATCTGTCAACGAAGGGGTTAAGGTAAGCAAAAATGACTTTGAGACTCACACCGTCGTGTCTAGACGGTAAATCTCATTGAGTAAAATTATTCCAATGTGGGATAAATGTGGGATGTGAGATATTACAACTTACTTTCTGACTTCTGACTATAGACCATTTCAAAAGATGTAAACAACACTGGCCCAGAAGCACTTCCTGTTTCAGTTTGTAACCGTTTTCTTTATTTCACATGTAAAGAAAACATCTTAAAGATGTTTGTTTAAATTTTTGATTCAGTTTTAAATGTTCTGTTGGTTGTATTTTATCCCAGCTTTTATGTAGTGTTAAAAAACTGAAACAGGAAGTGCTTCTGGACCTGTGTTGTTTACATCTTGTGAAATGGTCTATAACCATGCTCATTTGCAACGCATTCTCATCCTAGGGCGTCATCTAACTGACACTTTTGACCATGCGTCTAAATCCGACGTACATGGCAACTTTTAGCGTCAGTAAGATGACTTGGGTGGGTTTAGGTCTGGGGTAGGGTTAGGGTTTGACCACAAGGAGCCACGTCTTATGTTGACGCCAAAGGGTGCCATGTGCGTCGCATGTTGACGCATGGTCAAAAGCGTCAGTTAGATGACGCCTTGGGATGAGAACGGGCTGTCATTTGTCAGCCATTTGGAAGATGACGCTTATGGGGGCTTTCACACTAGCAGTTTAGTTCGGAACGGGACACGGTTCGCATGAAAAATCGCTAATGTGAACGCTACCTGGAGGAGGTGGTCTACCTTGAGGAGGATGTGAAAGCAACACGGACTCGGGTGCGCACTTCTTGTTCAGGAAGTTTGCCACCTTATGTGACATGCACACGCTTAACTGCGCATAATAGCAGCGAATTAATAAAAAAACTAAATATTGACCTGGGTTCTGATTTCTATCATGCGCCACCCACGTTTGTGATGATGTAATATGCATGCAAACGCACCAGGGTTCGATAGAATCAAGTTGAGACCGGACGCACTCGGGCTCGGACCGCAGCAAACGAGCCCAGTGTAAAAGCCCCCTAAGTGTCTGTTCACCAGGCTATGAGTGATTTTTCATCAGGGTTCATTCAAAATTCAGAACTGAAGAAGTGTGAATTTCAAACAATTTGGCCATTCCTCTCTGGAAGTTGAATTGGAATGACAGGAAGAGGAATCTATCTAGACCTATCTTGATCCATTCGTCCACCCTGCTATCTATCCTGTCCCCATATGAATTGCAATTCTGTTTATCTCAAATTAAACACAAGAACTGAATTGGAATTTTAAAATGAATTTAATAAATTCAATTTACCAAAGAATTGAAACTATAGTTCACATTATGGATCCCTTTGTCTTTCAAAGAGCATTATCTCTGAAGTTGTCAATTCAAGTCTACAGCATCAACAGCATCAGCATGTTTTAAAATGAATGTGCTATTTGGAAGGATTATCTTGGTCTTCCATTATATATTTTTTCCAAAACAGGCCCTCAGAGATGAGGCAAAAAGGTGAGTATCTTTGAAAGTACATTTCTTGTGTTTGTGTATAGGCTCTACAGGCTCCAATTTACACACACCCCCAGCTGGTTTATTGTCGACCTTGTCTTTCAATATGGCCTCTGCGGCTGAATTTATAGAGCATTATAAAATCATACAAACAGAAAGCGGGGGAGCAAGAATAAGAGAAAGAAGCCATGGATGAGTATTCTCACTGAGTTCACAGAAAACAAGGCCAATGCCCTTCTCCTTTACCAGAGCTGAAATGAGAAGAGGGCATTTCATAACAGATGAAAGCCAAAATAAATATTGTGATATCATTGGGCTGTGAAAAGACTGTCTAGGACTAATAAGAGGCCATTGTTGAGACCAGGGTTGGGTTCTTCTTTCCAGCCAACAGGACAACATCACACCCAAACATGTCTGATGTCTAGCAACAGAAGCCAGTGAGTTTGGCGGGTTAGTATGACCCTGTTAACCCATGCTGTAACCAGTGCTCAAAGTGGGCTGGTATGCACTGATACGCAGTGCCAGCACTTCTATATTTTAATCTATAGCGTACCGGCACTTGTCACAAGTTTCCGGTACTCTGACTGCCCTGCCCCTGAAATGCGATTTCAGCTGAGGGGGAAGAAACGCAATTTCAACCCTTGGGAGTACAGGCTTTCAACTTCCAGCACTGTCTGTAACTACATAATCCTAAACCAGCCAAAAAACTGCAATTGAGATTAATGGGATTTATACCTCTTTGACAGAAGACACCCAATGTCCCATTACAGGATTGCATTGAAGGGGTGATTCATGAACTTGAGCAATACGTTTAATCCCAGGGTCATTTTGATGCTGGGTCAGGATGTTTGAATCTAACTTGGTTCTCCATGTACATTCTTTCTTGTAATTGTTTCTTTGGTGGAAGAAATGTATTTATAATGAGAAGAGAAAATGTATATTTAAATAAGTAACATTAAGTGCTGTAAAGGTAAATATTTAACTCCAGACTGAAATGTACGAAGAAAAAAAAAAAAGAATATAGCCCTATTTTACCTGGAGCAACACATATTTTAAGTAGTAGTGGAATTGACCTAGAAAAAGGCTTATCCTCTTCTACCACAATCAATCACAGCGACTTACACTGCCATAAAACACACCTAAAGTCTTTTGTCTTTAATTATTATTATTTTGATTTTATTGGTTTTTCCCGCAACATGCAATACCACAGCTGTGTGCACAGATTTCCAAAAAATGTAAATAATGCCTTTTGAAAAATTCCACACATTTGCCTCTTGACTGTTTGTCTGGGCTTTCACTCCATTTAACACTTTTTTTCATGTTTAAATCTATTCTGCTGATTTCTCAAAATCAGAGTAGAAAAGCCTAAAAGTACAAAGACATCAGCTTTAAAATGTATTCTTCAATGTATTGTAAATTTTATTAATTTGTTGTTTTACATTTTTATCTACTACTATTTTCATTTTGTAATGTTTTTTGTATTTTTGCATGCATCAGGGTTATTATAATCAACTATAATAAACTAAAACGACAACCATAAAAAATTGTTATAAACATGAACTGAAATAAAATTAAATAAACAAAATTATTTTATTTCAGCTAGTTGTCAAGACAACATTTTTCATTTTCATTTAGTTTTCTTGATGAACCAAAATAACTAAAACTGCAATAAAAACGAATGAAAGTACTTTAAACCTTTATAGATATCAAAAAATAATAAAAAAAAACCCCCACAAAACTACTAAAATAATACAATCTATTATAGTACACATTTGAATATCAAATAGTAAAACTGAAATTGAAATGTAAAAAAATAGCAAAAAGTGAAATATATGTGCACTGACTATAGGAACTGTCTACAATGGCTTTCTAAAAGAATGGGGCCAAAACCCGAAATCGTGCACAGAGAGCAGGCCTGAGCGAGTGAGACAAGAAGAGATGTGAAATATGTGCCTAATAAGAGGTGAAGGTGGCACGTTGCACACCAGCTGCCAGGGCACTGACGCGGCACAAATAACTGCAGGGGAAAGTCAAACAAACGTATAGAGTCATCGCCCAGAGCACAGGAGAGCAGAGAGTGAGATGGGTGTGGATGCTACAGACCAGAGCTGCAGTCCTCTCAGGTTAGGGGTCACATTAATGCTCTCTGACAACACATTCCCTTTGGTATCAGCCTGTTTGTACAGTCAGTCACGCCAGGAATGTCAGAAGAACAGGTAGAACAGAGGGAGCCCTGCTGGAAAAGGCAGCATTATCTTTGTTAGCATGAACTCATCCACCATCCAAATGCAGTGATGGACATTAGCGTAAATATTACGTTGTACGTCAAGTTCAAGGGTTACTCTTGCGTATACAGCAGTCTGCCGGAAGCTAGTTATTTTAGTCGACAATGTTTTAAATATGGATATTTTTCTTACACCAACGCATTGCTTCACTTCAGAAGGCCTTTATTAACCCACTGAGCTGCGTGGAGCACTTCACTCATGAATGGTTGAGCTTTAATGGACTTCCAAAGTCATACAGCCATTCACTCACATTATCAAGCTTGGAAGCAGTGTTGTAGTACTCGAGACTCGGACTCGTCTCGGACTCGGTCTCGAGACCATATTTTAATGGTCTTGGTCTTGTCATGGACTCGTGTGCATTTGGACTCGGAATTGACTCGTACTCGAACATTTTTTTTTTTAGGACTCAGACTTATTCCCGAGTCCACTCGAGTTCAATTCAAAATATTTTTCATGATTATTAATGTATGTTAATAAAATATTTCTTTAAATTGATTGACACGCCCAGTGATTGGTGATTTTCTAGTGTGCAACTGCGTATGACAAATTGTAATAAAATTACTTTTAACGCCACCTACTATGTGGCCTTTTTACCCTAAACTGATCATATTTTTTAAACTCTAAGTAAATTCAGTAAAAAAAAAAAAAAAGGATTTCTCTAAGTAAATAAAAGTAAATTAGGTAATCAACCCTCACTGGTCTCGGTCTCGACTCGGACTCGACCGTCTCTGGTCTCGGACTCGACTCGGACTCGACTCTCTCTGGTCTCGGTCTCGACTCGGACTCGAGTGAGGTGGTCTCGACTACAACACTGCTTGGAAGAGTCAGGATATTTTTTTAATATAACTCCGATTGTATTCGTCTGAAAGAAGAATGTCATATACACCTAGGATGGCTTCAGGGTGAGTAAATCATGGGCTAATTTTCATTTTTGGGTGAAATATCCCTTTAAGTCGTTTTGCAAGTGAGGTATCAACATTCACTGGTCCCATTAAGACAAGGTTTATCACTTTTTGGTGAGGACTGTGGCGCCTGCCTGCCATCTGAGAATTAGAGAAAAGGGCAGAAGAGACACTATGGGCACAGGGTCATTTAAAAATTGCTCAGACATGTAAGAGCTTGGGACATTCATGAACAGACAGCATTGATTTAGGTTAGCATTCTGTCCCAGTAGCACACAGACTCAACCCACCTACAGGTGTTTGTCAGTGTGACTTCTCTTGCTAGAGAGTAATGGCCTTTTTTTCTACCCTCAAGCCGCACACACCGACAAAAACAAGCAAAAACAAAAGTCTGCACACACCAATGACATACTCCAATAGAGCCGGAGTTAGATGGATGACTTGTACAGTCCTATACTCTGACAATCTGGTAGGGAAAATGAGGAGATGTGATGTATAAATATGAGCGAAGTATTTTGTGAATGCGTGGGTATGCGTGCATTTGTGTCTGCTCAAGCAGCGTCAGTGAGCACTGCCGTCACAGATTCTCCGGCTGGCAGAGCACCATCATTGCGTGAGCTGCCATCGGTGCTCTGACTCAGCCTCTTCATGAGGGGAGAGAGAGAAAACAAACTTCAGGCCATCTGCAAGCCCGTCAGGAGGCCAGCAGGTCCCCATGAAGCCATTTACACACTGCTGGAGCTCCAGCCTGGGCTGGCACTCACCGCTAATACTGCCCCGATAACAGTGCCATCTTGGTGGGTGGGGTCGGCTGTTGCTTTAGTTGATTTTTGATCTTAATGCATTCGTTTCTGTGGAATCTATCCCAGACTTCGAGGATCTACTGGATTGAAATAAGCTAGACCTAAAGAGAAAAAACAAGAGTTCATCAAGCAATACTAATGCATTAACCCCCCAGTTTCACAGACAAGGCGTAAGTCCCAGAATAAAATGCATGTTTAAGCTGTTTTAACTGAAAGCTACTTGCACTGGCATTTCTTAAAATATGTCAGAGCCATTGTTTTGCCTCAAGATGCACACAGTAATGTTTTTGGAACACTTTTTCTTCTTTTTTTTAGCTAAGTTTATAAAAGCTACTTAAAAGTCCTAATTAAACTAAGGCTTAATCCTGGCTTAATCCAAGCCCTGTCCAGAAAAAAACAGGCTTATACTGTATATGAAAATTATTCAGTGAAAACTTTGGTGGTTATTTCAGAAGTTTTATTTAATTGAATACTTGAGACTACAAGGACCATTTATTCCATTTTCTATTTGAAGAGTTCAGATGCAAAAGCCTCTAAATGCCATTTGAAATTTTTGTCAAACTTGTATATTTAAGTTCAGTAATTTCACTTAAATAACAATTAATAGGTAATTATCATTGCCATTTAAGTGAAATTACTGAACTTAAATATACAAGCTTGATAAAAAATGATCATTCTAGAAGAAAATTTCAAATGGCACTTAGAGGCTTTTGCACCTGAACTCTTCATTTTGTTATATTGGTTTCAATGTATTCTTTTGACTTGATCTTTGTTAGCTTTCTCAGTTGTACAAAGTATGACGGCATCACTTTAGTCATCTGAACATCGAAGGACAATTCCGAATCAAAGATGACAGCTAGGTTGCAGGACTCTTCAAACATTATTGTATAAGGAACCCAGACTTGAGGATCAATTATTAATACTACTAGTACTGGGGCTGCATGGGGTAATAATAAGAACCTCTGATTTGGAGTCAGAAAATGTTTTGACATCCAATTTTTAATCTCGGTGAAGCAGGACATGATGCAGGATGCATCTGTGGTACCAAGCTTTATCGGGAAATACAATTCCGTGTCATCTGCGTAGCAGTACAAATCAATGTCATGGCGTATAATTTAACCCAGGGGTAGCATGTAAATGTTAAACAGAAGGGGACTCAAAATAGATCCTTGGGGGACCCCACAAAATAGAGGATCACGAGAGGAGGACAGATAACCACAGAAGGACCTGTTCGACAAAATCCAGAGCCACATCACTGATACCAACAAAAGTCTTCAGACGGTTAATTAAGGTATATGGTTTGTGTCAAAGGCTGATCTGAAGTCAAGGAGAATTAAACGGAGTATGAGCCAGTGTCAGCTGCAAGCTGTAGATCATTGGTGACCTTGACCAATACTGTGAATGTGAAATATTAAATATTTTTAAAATTCAACTCTAATATATTTTAAAACATGTTATTCCTGTGATGAATTTTCATCATCATTACTCCAGTCTTCAGTGTCACATGATTCAGAAATCAGTCTAATATGATGATTTGCTGCTCAAGAAACATTTATTATTATTATCAACGTTGAAAACAATTGTGCTGATTAATGATTTTCTGGGAACCGTGATTTCAATTTTTTTAATTCAAATTTTGTTGATAAATAGAAAGTTAAATATAACAGCATTTATTTGAAATATATTTTGTAACATTGTAAAAGTATTTACTGTCACTTTTGATAAATTCAGTGTGTCCATGATAAGTAATGATCTTAATAAAAAATCTTTCTGAACATAAGTGTATATTTGTTTTCACTGTGGTATTAAAACAATATCATTTCCCTGGTTTTATATTGAATACTGAATATTTTGTATCATAATTCAGTATTTAATTACACAAAACACAATGTAATAAAAATGCACTGCAAATTGTTGTGAATTGCTGGGATAAACTAATTATCACATAAAGTACTACATGAGCTCATACAAACATGAGCTTAATCCCTATATTACAAACTATCAACAGACAACACCATTCAGCTTGCTTTCTGTGGGTTTGGAGTGGCTATTTCTTGCTCAGGTGCAGAATTGCCATGGTTACCGTGGTGGTTTCATAGGAGACAGCAGGCAAAGATTACAGGAACGCGGGGAGGAGAATTTCTGGAGGGAACTAAAGGCAAGAGACGGAGACAAACAGACACAAATTAGAACATGCATGCCAGTTATGCTAAAATGTGACTATAAAAATGTGACACATCACCCCACCTACATGCCCACACAACACATATATGTGCTGATCTATAGGGCTGAGTGCTGAACTGTAAAGTCTAGCGGATGATCTACTGCAGCATCTGTGCTAACCTCCTCACCAACCGGCGCTCCATCACTCAGCCCAGATGAGGAGTTATAGAAGATGGCTCTGCGTCCCTGCCCAGCCCTGTGGTCGGAGCTACAGATAAGATGAGAGGCACTCCAGAGAGTCATACAATAACAGCAGAGAGGACAAGAGGAAAATTGTGAGTGCTGATCGCTGCCCTGGGCTCCTCTGCTGGCAACTCGGCCACTTTCATCTGATTCCAGGAGAAATGACAGCCATTTGGAGTCTCATCCCCCTAGCAAGCAATCTCATTTCCCCCATACAAACACAGAAAGAGGGAGAAATCCGTAAAGAATGCAAAGATTTCAGCCCGTCGAGGGTGATTAATTTACCTCAAGTAGCTCAGTGAAACCAGAGAAAGAGCTTCAGGGTGAAATTATTCACATCCTCTCACATCCCTTTTTCAAAAGGACGTTTCTGAAAAAGGCATCAGAGATGCAAGACATTTCATTAAGATTCTGGGAGGGGATAAACACAAAAGTCCTATGCCCATCAAGGTAATTCACAAGGAGTAAAAAGGAAAAATAAACTGTCGACACAGAAAAAAACAAACACTCTTAAAAATAAACGGGGGGCATTTCTGGTTCCTCAAATAACCTTTCAGCGAGTAGTTCTAAAAAGAGCCATTAAACTCTTAGCGTAAAATTAACATAATCTAAAGAACAATAATCTAAATTAATAATCTAAAGAACATTTTTTAAGAACACTTGGTGCAATGGAAAGGCTCTGGGGAAGTTTAAGGTTCTTCATGGAACCATCAATGCCAATTAAGAGCCCTTATTTTTAAAGAGCCCCTATCATGGATTTTTGAAAATGAAATGACTGTTCATGTAGTGTGGAATATAGCTAAGGCAATGAAAACATCCTGCAAAGATTTATATCTGAAAGTGCACCGTATATAAAGTTATTGTCTTTCAAAAGTGAGAGTCGACTCTGAGTCTATGAAATGAATTGTTTTTGAAACGATTCATTAGCTGTTACATCGTGACATAGAGAGGTTGAACGTGAAGTGTTCTTGAAGTGACATCTAGAACACATTCAAATACTTCAGCTGAATCGCATCATGTCGAGAAGACGCTGTATTCTACATTGCAAAGACAGTTCAGCCACTTGTTTCCATTGTCCAGGGACGAGCATGTTAAGAATCAGTGGTCAGAGTTCATATTTGCAATGCCCGAACCTTGTGTTCTCATCATTTTAATGACGAATCATTCAAAATTCAAAAACATAAATGAATTCAAATGTGGATTCACAAGCCGGTTGTTCCTGAAGGAGGGCTCAGTATCCAGTGCATATGGATCAGGTTTGTCTTCCTCCGAATCACAATCTGTAAGTAATATTAATAATGTTTGCTGTTGTGTTTTCTGTAGCATGCACAATATAGTTATATTGTGTTGTGTGTGTTGTGTACACTCCGCGCAGCTTAAGCAGGGTAAAGTGAGATTTGTTTTTGATATTCACCAGACATTCTTTGAAAAATGGCAATTACCTCCTAAACGACTTAGCCAAATATGACTTCGCTCTATATAATAAGCACTGCCCCTCAAAAGCCACCGCACTGTGAGTTTCGCCGGGAAAGCTCGCTCTTGACGGAGACGCGAGTAAGGGGAAAGTGCACTTTTTCTGACACGTTTGTTCAAACACTATATACAATTTTCAACACTTGACAAGCTATAATCCTGGTTATGGGCGTTCCGTTGCCGACAGTCTCTGCCTACGGTTTACCAATAACAACTGACTGGGTCATTTGACCAATCGCCGCAGATTCGCGTCACTCAAAGGAGGTGTTTGGGAAAATGAATCGTCGAGCTAATCATTTGGGAGTCGTTGAGCAAATCAGTTAAAAATAAAAGCATATTATAAAACAAATAAAGTGTTTTTTATCCTTGCATGCACGTTAAACTGTTTTTGGGAACTCCTAAAACAAAAATAGGAACATTTCAAATGCTATGATAGGGGCTCTTTAAATGATAAGCTTGTTTCCGTTACAAAATAAAAAATTTAAAGTTTTTCCCCCCATAACCGCCAGTTATAAACTTAGTTGTGAGTTTACATCTCACATTTCTGATGTTTTATGATATTAATGTCGCAGTTTTTACTTTTTTCCCTTGTTTGTTTTTCAATCCGGAATAATTGCGAGTTTTTTCTCACAATTGCGAGTTAACATCTCACAATTCAGACTTTTTCCCTCAGAACTGCACATTTACATATATCTCTGTTTAAATCTCACAAATTCTGACTTTTTAATCAGAAATTATGAGTAAAAATGTAAGTATTATTAAATATAAACTCAAAAAAATTCAGAACTGTGAGATAAAAAGTGAGATTTTTTTGTGAGATTGTGAGATTTTTTTTTTCAAGTCCATGGCATAAAAAAGGCTTATTGAAATGGATATGTCCCTCACCTCCAAAAGATATGAACCACAGAGCAATTGTAAAAGTCCTCATCTATTTGCAGCACCTGACACGCAGTGAGGAGCAGCCAGTGATGATTTTAGCATGAGAAAGGGAACTCACCATACACCTGCCAGATAAGAACTAGCGCTTTCCACTGAGAGGCCTAATCCACCATCATGGAGAGTGACATGAACACTGGTGTGGGCTTGAATTGATGGATGGGGAGCCTCCTCACTGAAGCCATCCACGTTGAGCCTGATTGCACTGCATGAAAGTACAGAACCTGCAGCGCCGCACTTCATCACCTGGGCCAACATGTCTCCAAAAGCACAACCAGCCCAGACACTTTTCTTGTGAGCAGACAGCCCATCTCATAACAGATCCCCAACGGTGTGATGCTGCTGCGGGACTTTAAAAGCGGGGATTAAAGTAAGAAATAGCAGCAGAGAGACTTTATTAGAGACACCGTGCATATAATGCTTTGATGACACCTACATCATATTATAGTGTCACGCTAGTGTTGCGATTAAGTCCAAATATACCACAGCGGCCACATGAAATTGTATATAAAGATATTTTAGTAGGCCGAATTGTAGCCAGAGACATTTGGGTAAGCTTAGCCCTAAGCTTAAATACAGCCATGGAAATAATGAATTAAGGTGCTATCGGCGTTCCAATCCTTTCTACGCTTTAATTCAGTTTGATCAAAGCAGATGGATTTTATGAGCTCATCAGTAACTTAAATTAATTTACGATGTAATTCAATCAGCTGTTGTTTCAAATATCTGATTAAACCGATTTAGCAAGAGCCCTTGGTTACATCATGGAAATTGAGCGGAGAAAGTCAGAAATAAAGTAGTAATAGATTATCATTCAGAAACATTACCATAATATATTAATTCAATTCAAAACATGATTTAAAAACACAGGTCATAATTAGGAATAACGTTTTATGATAAGAAATAAAAAGGGCCAAATGTAAATGCAGCAATGTCATGTGGAAATGTGAAAAAAAGTGTATTGCTAGAATCCTCAGTATGCGGGTGACTTCGGCCACTTATTATCCCATGGGCTGTTTTTTTTTTTTTTTTTTTTTTTAAAAAGATTTTTATGGCAAATTTTATTGTTTTATCCTTATCCCATGCAGTCTGTCAGTCTGTATAATAAAAAGATTAATCATTCTCTTATCTAAACAAAGAGTTAAATACTATGTGTATAATCCTTTTATGTGTCTCTCGATTACAATTCCTACATAATCATAGTATGACAAATGCTGTTTGAACTATGTAATAATGACCATTAATGTCTGTAGTTAGCTTATGTACTGTACAAGCATAGCATATAGAAATGTTTTTAAAACATTTTAGAACACCTGAATTTGCCTGATAGTTTAATACATGCCAATTGAACTTGTCCTACATGTATTAACTTTATATAAAACTTTATGTATGATCTTTAATGTAGTAATTACATGTTAAATTAAGTGTTAAATACCCAAATATTTTAGCAAATAATTAAAAGAATTTAATGATTTTCAGTTAATAGGCTGTTATTATTAATTATGATTTCATTAATGAACAGTTTATTAAGTGAAAAAAAAGCTCAATTTGGGGTGAGTGGGTTATGCAATATATACATAGTAACCTACAAATATTTTCAATTAATATTATCATTCGTATGATACAGGCAGACGAGCTAACAAGGGCGTTAAAGACCACAGCCTCCATAGCATCAGTTGCTAGAGGGGTTCTTGAGGCCAGGGGAGTGAGGTTTACCTCTACAGTTCTTTACTAGCTGGCTACCATTACACTTGCACAAACATGCTATTAAAATCCAGATATTCAGAAGCAAATACTGTCATTTTCTATTGAGTCCCAGTGCCTATGTTAGTGTAGCATATACATTTAACTGACTTATAGTAGACATGCAGTGGGACTTGGCATCTTCTACCTTCAACAGATTCTTTTGATCACTACCAAGCCCAATGAGACAAACAGTGAGAGCTCAAAAGCATCTCAATGAGATTTAAATTGAGCGAATGAAAAAGCCCCAGAAATTACTTTTCATTTTATCAGTGATTTTAAAAGTATGAATTAGCTCTATTGAACAAGAGCTTTCACACAAGAGAACTTTCTGAGGCGTGAGAGTTTTGCGAGATTACAAAACGGAGCTCATGAGGGACATAAATGCTTCAGGCTATCAATATAATGAATTTAGGGACTTTAGCACCTCACCTTTTGATGTGCTTAAGGAAATCTTGGTCGAAGATAGCCAGTTAAATATATATGTGTGTGTGTGTTAGGTTTTCCTGTTTATATGGAATGCAATATCCGACAACACTGCCAATTTTACTCATCTCTCCCTTAGTAACTTTCAAACCTGAGGGTTCAGAATTATACATTCAAGTCAGACCACATCAGAGGCCGTTGGGTTGTAGTGTGAATTCAGTGCCTAGCCTCGCATTAAAAAAAATGACACACACACACTCTCTTCTCTCTCTCTCTCGCTCTCTCTCTCCTGGCCTTGCAGAGTAAACATGAGGAGGTCAGTCAGGGATCGGATTGCCTCAGGCTGCAGTCGAATTCTCATGTTGACAACTTGGTATCATCTAACTGAGTTTGACTTCTGTCTTTCACGTGGGATATTACTAATGGATATGGGGCGTAAAATTACCGCCTCCCATCTGGGACACTGGCAAGCATCAACAAAAGCCGGTGTCCCAACGTCCTCCACCAAACAACTACCGGAGACACGTAGAAGCTAATTAGCAGATCAAACCACAGCTCATCTATCATGTATGAGGGGAGGGAAGGTGAAGGAATGTTGAAAAGTAGGAAAATCCTGTGTTTGCAGTTTTCCGCCCAAGTTTGAGCAGAGGCGCTCTAGGAAGGAATGGTTGATGCTTTGTTATCAATGCACATCAAAATTACAGCCAATAGAAATAATAGGTTACTGTTACAATAGTAACTAACAACCACATTGGATAATGACCATTATTAGCATTTTGAAATGATCAGTATTTGACAATATGGATATAGAGTATATTGACAGATATAGGACATTTAATTATAAAAAAAAAAACCCTATCATTGCCTATTTGACCTTTTCTTGCATTAAACGCTTACTCACAGTTATTCTTCAATAACACTGTAATCTCAAAATAAATTACTCTTACCTTCAATTATAATGTTATGATGCTAAGTTCACTAATACTAAGTAATACATTTTAAAAATCCAAACAAAGTCTTGTTTATTTTATTTTTTTAAATTATTGAATTTATCTTCATGTTAATTATTTATCAATTATGTTATCTTACATTAAATATTAATTATATTAATTCTATTATCCAAATTTTTTGCAGCATCTGTTGCAGCTGCAGTTGAGCTCTCTCGGTCACCGTAGCCTAATAGTGTATATTCACATGAATAATCATTTGAAGTATATTATATATTTAAACACAGTGAAATTAACATGTATTTGACCGAAATTCCAGAATCGCCAGCAAGCTGACAATCTGATAGCACGATAAATGTTAATAGCCATGAATGGGACGCTAAATATAATTTGACCTTAAATAGGATTTCCCCAAAACATAAGCAAGAATAAACCGGATTTCATTCCTGATTCCTGTTCTTTGTGACAAAACAGTACTTGAATGTGACAAGCTCATATCCACGACTTCAGAAGTGCGAAGTAGGACATTTCCGATAGCACGTGAAGGCAGTATTACAACCAACTGCAAGCTCGCATTTAAATATGCCTCCATCCAATCAACAAATGATGGATAGAAACAAGTCCTGCCAAACATATATTCAGTTGATCAGTTACTTTCATTAAATTGTAATGACTTAAATATCAATGACTTAAATATCGTATTCCTAATGGCAACATAGTCACACACTTTGCCTCTTCATTTCAGCGTTGTGTTGTGCAGAGTAGAAGAGCAGGAATTTATCTTCTTCATCCTGAAGTGACCTTTACTGCTCTGGAGGGGGATCTATTGATTTGCAGCGTCAAAACATTTTGCCGGTCCTCTGTAGTATTTTTCCATGGAGGCCAACGTGCTAGAACAACAACAGTGGCGGCTGATATTCATGGAGTCTGTTTTAATTGACATCTTACAAACACAACCTGACAGCTTTCTCACATGAGAGCAGAAGACAGCGGGTGTCCTCTCATCAGTCGCTTCCTCATGGCCTCGTCTGGCTGGTTTGATGCTGACTGAACGTGTGTGGGTGTGCATGTGTGCGTGCGCGCCTACCCAAACATGCTCTTTTGAAAATCTTAGTGTTGTTTTGATCTCAGCATAAGTGAAATGTAAGCATAGATGGTACGGGGGATGTTCTTCTTACACTGTCTTAAGCAGTAGTGAACAACTAGTGATTTACTTCTATGTAAATCTGAGTTTGTGTCCTAACCAGCCATGACATATTTTTTTTTTTTAAATTGCTTGGTTTTTGATTAACTCAATTAAAAAGGCGGGGTAGCCCCGCCCACAGTGAAATTTCATTGGTCTAGAATCTGCAATACATTAAATCAACATAAAATTCAAAAAAAATATATTCATATTCCTATTTCATTTTGCTTAAAAAAAAGTTGCATCATAATCTTTGATCAAATGTACTACTGTAAAAACTTGCTCTTCCTCTGATATTACTTTCCTTTTCTGCTGTGCAGGCTACTGGATAATGTCAGGATGAAACGGACATTATGATTAAAAAAAATCCTAATTTCACAGAAAATAACTGAATTGATGATAATTTTCTTTCATTTTTAATTGTACTCAAAACACTGTAAAATTACAAATAATATCTGTAAAATAAAAATGCAGCTGTTTAGGTATTGTGACATTAATGACAAATACCAGTAATTCACATTTTTAATACAGAAAATTGATTATATTTTTCATACAGTATTTTTTTTAAATGTATGTAAAATTACAAATATAATCTGTAATTAAACAGTAACAAAACAGTTAAATGATAAAACAGTTAAATGACTGCCAGCCACCAAAAAAAATGTAAGATTGAAAAAATTGAAAAATCATTAAAAAAGGGTCAAATGATAGCACCCACGGGTGCCAAATAAAAACCATAAAATTAAAGTATAATATGCTAATTTAAATAAGTGCAAAAAAGTGCAAAAAAAAAAAAACTTTAACAGAAATTTGATGTCACAATGATTATGACATTAATTGTTTAAAACTAAAGTCCATCTATAGATAATGTAATAGCTAATATATTCAGAAATGTCACTGTCATATCAGTGATTTAGGTCACCATATGATGACTATAACATCATTGACCAACATAATCTGATATTTTCTCCTGCATTTATTGCCATAACTGTTTCTCATTGAATTACCAAAGTAAATGGGCGAGAATATATAGGTTAATCATCTCACATTCAACTTTAAACTTCAAATGTTTTGATTGGCTTTGATTGAGTCACAATGCGCAGCAGTTTTGTGTTCAATGTGGACAGACAAATTGCTTGTTGCTTACACAGTGTTAAGCTAGTGTGTGCATGTTCATTATCAACAGCGTCAGGCGCATTGGGGTGCATCTGTCTGCTGTTATCTCTCTACTGCTGGGGCAGCAGGGCTCGATGAACCCTTCTGTTCTGGGAACAAGCACTGCAGACACTCACACCCTGATTTCTGAACATCTGATGCTGGCAGGAGGACCACAGCCACCGCATATCACAACACCTTCCCCTATAATGCCCTTACTGTCATGACGGCCCATGGGCAAGAAGCTGGAGGCGATGTCAGTTTAATTACTGGACCACTGGGAGCCCTCGGTGTACAGCAATGTGAGGGAGTATCTCGCAGAGCCAAACACAGGTCTGACTTCACAAGTGTCGCCCAACGAAGTCTCTGGGTGTACTAAACACCTTGACAAAAAACTCCCCATGATGATTTGAAGTAAGACATGATCCTGGATTAACATGCTTTGTTAGTCCTGGAATCATAGAATTGAGCGTCAGCATCAGTTCTGGCAGGCCACGTAGTCAAGACGCTGCTAATGCCATTTGCTAACAACACCATCTCCGGCTGAGCTGCATTAGCTGGGTAACTCCCCTCGCTGCTCAATGGCCAAAGCTCAAACAAGGCGCCCCATTTAAAGCTCGTTCAGCTTGCTCAATACTTGCTTGCTGCTCGCTTCTGCTGCCCACCACCTCCCCAGCTCCTCGTCAGGCACAAAGTGGCATTTGTTAAGTCATGTTGCCGCTCTGTTCACGGGGGATATTTTAGTTCTCACAGTCCTAAACTGTGTGAGTGTTCCCTAATGCTGCTGCTGCTGTCCTCTGACTCCCTGCTATTTCATGGTGCTCATGAAAGGTCAGAGGACTCCCTGAACAGAGCCTTACCGCCAAATTTCAATTCAGGAACATCAAATGTTTGCAATCCATTTAATAATTTCTAAATAAAAATTTAAAATGTATATATTTTTTGTCTGTGTGTTCTTGACTTAATGGACCTGACAGAACTCATAAGCCTAGGGATGGACTGGAACTAAAAAAAAAACAAAAAAACAAAAAAACACACTATGCTTAAAGTTCTACCGTCTGGGATCAGTAAAGACTGTGACATGACTATTTTTTTTAATCTGTTCTTTTCAACTTTCTATTCATCAAATAATCCTCAAAACAAATATATCAGGGTTTAGACTGAATAATAGCAAATAATATAATATAGGCTGAGGCCACGCCTCCTGACGGGCTATGACGTGTAATGACGTCATGCAGTTGCTGCAGCACAGCCTATGAGTGAGCCAGATGCTCAAAGGGCTAGCTGTTTTAAAGCTGCAAATGCATTTTACATAAAGGTTTCAGTAAATCGAGAAAAGGGAGTTTTCCCACTGCGTCTACGAAATGACCGTTCGAAAGGGAACTGATGAAGTAACTTCATTTTTGAGTCAACTCTTTAATATGAACATAAAACCTAAAAAAAATATTATTTTTAATATCGTTTTATGTTTTTTTTCTGCATAAAGTTTTGGGGTACAGTGTTTGATGACAGAAATGTCTTTATGGGGTGATCTATTACTTTAAGCTTATAGCTACACTGTGTGTTCTCACAAATACAGTGGAACAACTTCCTCTTCTAGAACAGTAGATGGCGCTAAGATAAGGGATCAATTTGCTCGCCTTTGCCCATGGGAAAATGAGCGGTGAACAGGTGTGTTTCTGCCCAACTTTATCTATAATTAACCTTATTGAGGTTTTGGAAAATGTTTATTATATAGACAGAAATCCACATTAGCACTTAGTAGTAACGTACTCCACTCTAGGATAAGGGAATCTATAAGCTGAAAGCTGCCATCATGTTGCTTTTACTTTTTGTAAAAATGTTTCATTTACTGAATGACTCTATTTCTTTCGTTCTCCGTAAATTAATGAGAATTAATTTCATTTAATTGAAAGGGTCCCACTTATTCATTAATTTTGTTGGAATTCAGTCAGTGTAACTGTTAATGTAATAAAATAATGAATGAACAAATCAAACAATATACAGTTGTTTCTTCCCTGTGATGTATTGTCCAAATTATTATTTTGGACAGACAAATGAAACCCTCCTTTCAATTAAATTAAATGTTTTCATTATTAAGAACGAAACGAAAGTAATAGATTCGTTCAGTGTATACATAATCACTAGCTACTTTAGTCATTTCACACGCGTCTTGTAGGCTAGATTATTAATCCTGGCGCGTTCACGGCGAAGATCGCGAGTCAGCATTGTCAACTTCATGTTTTCAGCCGACACACTGACAAAGATACACTTGTTTATTAATAAACAATTAAAATATCTTCTTGCTATATTTTACATAGCCTATTCATAATCTTTTGCCGGTTCTTTGTGACAGCTTTAAGGTGCTTTATTGGCAGTGCCACCCTACATGTTACACGCGTCACCACCGCATCACGGTGATGCGGTGGTGACGCGTGTAACATGTAGGGTGGCACTGCCAATAAAGCACCTTAAAGCTGTCACAGATTATGTATACACTGATTATGTACACTGATTATGTATACACTGAACGAATCTATTACTTTCGTTTCGTTCTTAATAATGAAAACATTTAATTTAATTGAAAGGAGGGTTTCATTTGTCTGTCCAAAATAATAATTTGGACAATACATCTCAAGGAAGAAACAACTGTAGGCCTATATTGTTTTGTTCATTTTTTTATTTTATTACATTAACAGTTACACTGACTGAATTCCAACTAAATTAATGAATAAGTGGGACCCTTTCAATTAAATGAAATTAATTCTCATTAATTTACGGAGAACGAAAGAAATAGAGTCATTCAGTAAATGAAACATTTTTACAAAAAGTAAAAGCAACATGATGGCAGCTTTCAGCTTATAGATTCCCTTATCCTAGAGTGGAGTACGTTACTACTAAGTGCTAATGTGGATTTCTGTCTATATAATAAACATTTTCCAAAACCTCAATAAGGTTAATTATAGATAAAGTTGGGCAGAAACACACCTGTTCACCGCTCATTTTCCCATGGGCAAAGGCGAGCAAATTGATCCCTTATCTTAGCGCCATCTACTGTTCTAGAAGAGGAAGTTGTTCCACTGTATTTGTGAGAAAATCTGATTCTGCCTGGACGCGGAAAAATAGTGCCAAAAGTCACGTGACAGTTTTTCGTACTTGTAGAATTCTGTTTTGTACTTGTAGAATTTTGCTTTGTACTTGTAGAATTTTGTTTTGTACGTGTAGAATTTTGTTTTGTACGTGTAGAATTTTGTTTTGTACTTTCAAAGATTTTAGTTTGTACTTGCAGGATATTTTGGTCATTGAAGAAATACGTTTCTATGTATATGTAAAACATACTGTATTTGTTTGATAGGTACGTTTTTTATTTGCAGAACAATATGCATTAGTTTGTGAGTGATGTTTTGTATTTACAAACCACACTGAGTTTGTTTGTGAATCATTGGGTGTGAGTAAAACACGTTTTGTTTGTGTGTGAGGTTTAGGCACATACTTCGCTCCATAGGAGGCACCTTGAAGCATCGGTGGAACAGATGTCCCAGCACAGAAGCAGCTGAGGACACAAAAACCTGACGCAACTGACGTGTATCACAATGTACTCCTGAAGGGGGTCTGCCATCGGGACATGAGTCAAACACACCACCTCTCCCTGTCGGACCACCCATTAAACTTTCATTTAAGAGATCGGAGCAGCTGTTCTGGCTGTATCCTTTGAAATTCTTGACATTTGTAATGGCATTACAGAGCTGCTCTTACATAAATGTCTCTGACAGACCTAATAGTAGGGGTGGTGATGGTGCAGTGGATAAGACACATGCCTTTGGTGTGAGAGACCCGGTTCGAATCCACTGTGAGACACCAATGTGTCCCTGAGCAAGACACTTAACCCCTAGTTGCTCCCGAGGCATGCAACCTCTGACATGTATTGCAATTGTAAGTCGCTTTGGATAAAAGAGTCAGCTAAATGAATAAATATCATAGTGGGGCAGCCTTTTCAGCGTGACGGATGATAAATCCATCCACTTGTCCAACAGAAAACACTCCTGCTATTCCAAGAGGAGCACATCCATAAATATATCAGAGCAAACATTCATCCATCATAAAGGAGTGGAGTCGGCGGCCAGACATGTCCGAGAGCAGTTAGAGTGCTGATGTGCCCCAGTACTGACTCAATCACTGCCAGGGAACACACGGCTGTCATTAGTGACCTCTGGGTGTCTGACTGGATGACCCTTACGTTCATAGACAAATCGCTTGGTGCAGAGGACCTTGGGACAATCCGACCTGAGACTACTGCAAATAGAGGAAAATAGTCTATGAGCAGGCTTTCAATTTTTTTATTTTTTTTTGGTCAGTTTACTTAGGCTAATTAAAATGAGGTAATGCAACACAGTTCTTGACAATAAATTACAAATACTTCATGAGTTTGCATTGGGATTAGATTAAGGGGAATTTCATTTATGGACTGATTCAGAGAAAGTAAATAGAAAACAACAGCTTACAGCACCATTCACTTATACTGTTTCCACTTGTAATCTGTTTCAAATTAGGCTTTCTTTCATTTTTGAACTGCTTTTGATTCAAACTAGTTTTTAAATCGAATCACTGCATATTTTAATAATTTAATTACAGAAAAACAGCAGATAATATGTTTTGCGATGCCACTTTGCATTCCAGCCCATGTAAGAACAAATTTTTACCTCTTTATGAAAATTATTCTGTTCAAACATCCAGTCAATTCCTGGATATACTCAGTAAATATTTGCTGTATATTTGCTGACATTCTAGTGATAAGAAGATCGCATCATTTTATTGACTCACGCATTTAATTCCATTCAGCAAAATTTACGTGTCTGTGTTCAAGTGATTTTGCTCATTTGAGCGGAGGTAAAATGTAACAATATTCAATAGCCAATTTCTAAGAACACATCACCTATGCAATCTTTGATCATATTTTGAATTATGAAATCATTTATACATTATGAGAAACAATTGATTTAGCCCCAGACACAATAAAGACATTGTTCATGAACAACCCATCACTAGGATCTTAGCTTAGCATCAATTGTGATGGAGTGGAACTTCCAGATGACAATTACACTCTTCACAAGGCTGTTTCTTTATTTATTTATTTTTTTGTCCAAACAGAAGTTTAGCATGGTAATGTCAATGTGTTATTTTTACTAGCTAATAGTTAACTGATAATGATTCAGTTAAGCATTGGACATTTGAAATTTACTCATTTCGGTTCTGTTTTCACTATACAAGTAGTCCAGTCAGAATACAGTTTAATATTAAGTAAAGCTGTAATTAAATTAAGTTCAGGCCAAGAATGAGTTTTTGAGACATAGACACTAATACCTAGCAACATTACTGAGACAAACTTCAGTGCTTGGAACAAAATAGATGAGTGTGAAGCGTAGGAGGCTATGCTAATTTTGCATATAGCCGCTTAAAGATATAAAGCCCCACTAAATCCACATCCACAATCAAGCCAACTGACAATCACTGTGCAGAAACATAGTCCTCCTCTGCCTATGCTAGGCTTATACTCTAATTAACATGAAGATATTTCCAACCACATGGTAAAGACAAACATCCAAGGCGCAATCAGAATTAGACATTATTCATTGAAATCACTACCACCTTAATTATGACCACAAGAGCTGTGTCATTTATGAGATGATGATTGAAGCCTATTGCCTCGATTACACCGACAAACTGAAGGATGAAATCCATGCCAGGCGGTCCACTTAAAAAGTAGAGGAGTGTGTTTTGCATGCATATGACTAGGTTTTTGTGTGGAAACGTTTCTGTCAGAGCCTGAGAGTAAAAGCTAAGTTTTTAATCTTTCCATCAACTCCGTATCAATCAGACTCAACAGTATTCCAAGTCAGCGGCGAAGCTTGCGGCTCTGAAATCGTTCACTCTGCAACGCCAATGAAAAGGGCCGCAGGACTCAGCAATCACCTGAGCCCCAGAGTCCTGTCAGCATCCATCAGCCACTCGACCTGCTGTGCTGCTGCGGAAACAAAGGCCTGTGTGGGAAGCCGTCACTTTCCGAAGAGTCTGCAGGAAAAACATAACTCTCAAACCCTGCACTATTGGCCGCATAAGACTGTTGATGACATTATAGTAATTGCAAGCTAGGATAATTTTAGGTCACGTTATTTCTGGTTTTGGTGGGACCCCGCTGGCTTGAAATACAGAAGACACACATGGCACTGACATGGGTGAGAATTGGGAGTGGATTAATAGCATGGCATCAAGGGACTGCCAGGCTGAAAAATGCCATGACTGAGCCTAAGAGAATAATGAGAGAACAGCATTTTAAATGCCAGACTAACTTTAAATGACACAAACTACTTTGGTGGTACTATGGCACAGTGGTGGTCTCAGAGGGTGAGACTATACTTTGAGATCCTGTACAGTGAGGTGTAAATGAAAATAGATGTCAATATTCAATTTAAGTTTGGAAATATCAAAAGAAAGATTTTTGAAAGAAATGTAAACAAAAAAAAAATCATTATTACATAAAATTCTGCTCTATTTCCAGTTGACTTATCAAAATAAGGAAGTTTTTCAGAAGAAGATTTGTGCTTTGGCTCTGTGTGGATGAATATGGTTATCCTACTGCTCATAAAACATTCACTAGGCTTAAAGGGTTAGTTCACCCAAAAATGAAAATTAAGTCATTAATTACTCACCCCCATGCTGTAGCAACCCCGTAAGACCTTCGTTCGTCTTCGGAACATTCATTTGTGTTCCGAAGACGAACGAAGGTCTTACGGGGTTGGTACAGCATGGGGGTGAGTAATTAATGACTTAATTTTCATTTTTGGGTGAACTAACCCTTTAAAGGTGCCATCTTGCACATCAAATCAAATCATATTCCATAACAGATGGGGGCAGTATACCTCCAGAAAGTGAGTTGTGCCGCGGCCGCGAGCACTCTCACATCTTCAAACAACACAAACGAGCGCTGTTTTGCTCTCTCTTTCTCGCACATATTATTCAAATCATTTGACACGATAGTAAAAGGTTGGAAGACCGCAGTTTAACGTAGAGCATTTGGAGATTTTTAGAGACCAGAGACTCAATGAACAACAGCTCAACACTAAATGATGAAGACCGTCTCATAGACGCCTGACTCAAAAACAAGCTGGTGCATTTCGACGATATGGGAAAATAAAAGCCTGGGCTATTATTTTAAGTTTACGGTATTCGTTTTGTTCACATTACACTTTTATTGTTAGTTTGAATTAATTTGACAGACAGCATTCGCTGATGTTGATCAAGCTAGCGCCATTCAGAGCTGCCAACTCTTAACGAATTCACCGTGAGACACACGCAATTGACACTTAGCAAGCAGGAGGTTAGTTAAGCTCTCAGATTCTGTCAATTTTATTACGCAATTCAAACAATAAATACCGTTTTGGCGCTTGTGCATGTTACACCACAGATCCCTAACGCACGTGAACCGATCATCTCTACTAGCTAATGGAAAAAGAACATGAACACTGTTGAAAGATACAGTATGCTACAACTTACCAAAATGTATTCCTCATGCATAATGTCGACCAATCATTTTTTTCAACTCTTCCCTGAACTGAAATGTAGTAGTGGGCTGTATTTTCCACACGACTGACATCAGGTTCAAGTACATACACAAGCCGTCGCGACTTACTCGTGTACTGCAGTTTGGCTGGTGGTAATACCGCCTCCCATGGCCGAAACTGGTATTACGACACCTGCCGGGCCGGGGCTAGTAATTTAGCATGCTAATTTAGGTTTATATCTCGGCAGCACTATAACTTGTCAGTTTTTTAATGACATCATTGCACTTATTTCTTCTCATTCTTTTGATGCGTGCAGCTCATTTTTTGGATATTTTTACCTCAATTATTCCATATGGCACCTTTAAGAGAGATAATCAGTTTAGATTGGAAAGGATCTCAAGATGACGTTACTGAAGCTCTAAACACTAATAAACATGGTACTTTCTTGAAAATAAATTCCAACAGAGCACTACAACCATAATAAATTGACCCTTCACTGAGAATAGAAACAGTGAACTCTGTTAGAGAGCTACATATGGCAACATATCTATTCAGTTAAACACCTTATTAAACTGTCAACAAACACCAACAAACAAGTTGGCCGTTGGATTTAGAATTTAATGAAAAATAACTGTCATGTTCACACTGCTGCCCCACCAGACACTGACAAACACATATTGAACATGTTCAGTCGGGTAAAAATAAACTCCAACCAATGGCAACAGACTGTGTGGTGTGAATTGGCCTTAATAAAAACACCATCTCTGCAGGACTTTTCCAACATTTCAAATCCCTCACCATATCTAAAAAGCCAAACCAATGTTGATTCTTGTTTTATTACAAGCTCAGGTGTGTTCTCTTTTTGCCAGCATACTCTCCTCTGTTCAGTGTTTTTTTTTTTTTTAAACGAGTGATTCCTCTGAGGCTGGAGATTTAGCTGCTCCATGTCAACCTTTATCGCCTCTTTGAGACAACTAACCTATCCCACTCACATGCCACTCACACATGTGTCAAAGTAGCTGGTAGCCATTTCTTATTATCATCAATGAAACAGTTGAAAACAGTTGTGCTGCTTGATATTTTTGTTAAAACCATGATTTATTCAGGATTCTTGGATAAATAGAAAGTTTACTCTTTTCCAACCATTAACTGATTTTTCTGGCTTTACATGGTTTCACTGTTATACGGTAGGGGGTGCAATTAGGCATCTTCTTAATGAGTACTGAATCTCTTGATCAAAACACAGGTGAAGAAGAAGCAGAAACAAGCAATAGTGTAAACAGATGCATATGTAAAGTAACCAAAAGAAATGTTGACCCATGTCGATGTATCAACACAGTCTGATGAAGATGCGTATCTATACCACGAGTGTCATTTCTCGTGGCATTTATACACCAAAAATGTTTTGTTTTTTTTCGTGTATATGGTACGCACTAAAAAACCCTGGTTTAGGTTTAGGGGGGAGGGGGGTGGGGAGTTAGTGCGTATTATACTCAAAAAAGTGCGTATCATATGTACGCGAAAATCGCGTGCCATATACACGCAAAAACTGTTTTTGGCGTATAAATGCCACGAGAAAATGACATTCGTGCCATAGATACGAACTTTCATGAGATCGGGCTGGATGTATAGGACTGTGAATAGGATGCAATCTACTCTATTTATGTTTTAATCATCGTTCTGAATCCGATTCAGACATAGTCTTTGAAAAAAATGTGATATTCTCAGCTTTTTGCTCAAAATGTTGCTTTTTTAAATGAAACTTACCCACATTCAAGTGTTGATACAAAAAAAAATTGCATGTAGCTGAATAAAACTAATTTTAAAAAGTGTTTGTGGCAGACTGCATAGTATTCCAGTTTCCATGACAGCTGGCGAAATGCTCTCAGCTCACAGGCTAAATGTAAGAGAATGAGGGGCTGGGAGGAAGAAGGAAACGTGAAAATCGCACTACAATCTTGACAAATAAATTACCTTTAAAATGTATGAGGTGAGTGAGTGAGTGAGTGAGTCGAGAATAGATGCGAGCATTTTCTACTTTTCTCCTCTTCAGTTTGCCAATTTCATCTTGGAGATCAATTATAGCCTCCAAAAGTCACTGAAAAAAAAAAAAAAAAACAAGTATAAAAGCCTATACATAGTCTTTGAAGCACCCTCTCCATGTTTCTGTGGATTCAATCGTCTATGTTCTTCTTCCCGGGCACAACACAGGAGAATTTATGTCTGCAGAAATATAACAGTTTATCACCAGCACAGGATGAAAGGATTGCTGCATGTCTGTTACCGTTCAGAGAAAAAACAAAACAGAAAAGTAATCACTGGATGTGACAAAGACGAGTGTTTTAGTCAAGGACATGATGGAGGAAAATGTAAAAAAAAAACTTCTGGTAAAAATGAAGTGACACTCATTGTGGTATCAAGAAACCTTCATAAACAGTGTGGTAAGTATGTAATTCATAATTTTCCACTCAAAGATACTTGTAAATACTTTTTAATCAACTTGACTTGGGTGTCAAGCACAACAGCTAAATTTAAATGTGATCTAATCCACCAATATTCAGGCGGTTCAGTGAGGGCATTGAAATTATCTGAAAAGCCAGTGGACATATTATGAACCTTATCTGCCTAGCTTATGAGTATTAATTGGCTTATGAGTGTCATAAAATTCTTATTTGCTGAAAGGCAGGTAAATGGGAGCTTTCTATATTAGGATTAGATCGTAATACTTGCACGTTTTTTGTTTGTTTTTTTTTGTTTTTTTGCAGTCTTGGGCTGATGCAACCGGCTGGCCGAAGATTCTGCTTGGTCTGAAAGTTTTTGTTGTTGTTGTTGTTGTTGTTTATTATTTTGCAACATAGCAAAACAAAGTTTAAATGGTAACACTTTAAAATAATGGTCCGTAGTTAACAAGTAGCTATGCAGGAAGTAATAGGTAGTACTGCATTAACACCGAAGTTAATACTATTAACTAATATGGAAGCAATATTAACTAAGCATTAATTAATAGGTAATTTAGTACAAAGGTAGTTCCTTGGTAGGTATTTGATTGTTACTAAAGAAATAAATCCTCATTGAGAACTACTTGTGAACTAAGAAATAATAACCAATTAATTACTAATCACAAAAGTAACATGTCTAAAAAGTGAACAATTGTGGGGGTTTTATATACTCTTAACATGGTCATAACATTTCAGAAGCACGTGCCTCAAATGGGTTCTTTGTGGAAACCAGTTTATGAAGTTTATATATCCTCCCAAATACATTAGCTAGGTTGAGATTGTGACCACTACTCTTGCCAGGATGGACGCATGTTCTCTGTTTATTTAAAACTTAAACATAAAATAATCCTAATAATGACAGTTTTTAAAAATAAATCTTAAATAATTAGGAAGTGATGCTGACACTCTCATGATTGGATTAGTTCACTATTATGAGCTCTATTGAATGTCAGTCACATATATCTCAGACTCCAAAGACCTATAACTTTATGTTCTAGTAGCTGCCTGAGGAGGACTTCTCTTTAGGACATGAAAATAAACATTGATGTTCACTTGTCAAAAACAATTAGCATCTTTAATGAAGAAATTGGCTGCATTTATGTTACGATAAGCGCAAAACCACATCTTCCAGATTACAGTGTTTGTTAGAATATTAGCGCCGAACCTGTACAGTATGTGTCAAATATAAAATTAAATAACTTGTATCATTTGTGAAAAACATGTTAACGCCTCAATAACTACTTAAGCGTTACCTTGTTATCCCGCAGGAACTACTAGTGATGTGGCCCATTATTTTAAAGTGAAAAACATGTTAACTCCTAACTAACTACAAGCGTTACCTTGTCATCCCGCAATGTTTACACAAGGTAACGCTTGTAGTTAGTTAGGAGTTAACATGTTTTTCACTTTAAAATAATGGGCCACATAGTAGTTCCTGCGGGATAACAAGGTAATGCTTAAGTAGTTATTGAGGCGTTAACATGTTTTTCACAAATGATACAAGTTATTTAATTTTATATTTGACACATACTGTACAGGTTCGGCACTAATATTCTAAAAAACACTGTAATCTGCAAGATGTGGTTTTGGGCTTATCGTAACATATGCAGCCAATTTCTTCATTAAAGATACTAATTGTTTTTGACAAGTGAACATCAATGTTTATATTCATGTCCTAAAGAGAAGTCCTCCTCAGGCAGCTACTGGAACATAAAGTTATAGGTCTTTGGAGTCTGAGATATATGTGACTGACATTCAATAGAGCTCATAATAGTGAACTAATCCAATCATGAGAGTGTCAGCATCACTTCCTAATTATTTAAGGTTTATTTTTAAAAACTGTCTTTATTAGGATTATTTTATGTTTAAGTTTAAACAAACAGAGAACATGCGTCCATCCTGGCAAGAGTAGTGGTCACAATCTCAACCTAGCTAATGTATTTGGGGGGATATATAAACTTCATAAACTGGTTTCCACAAAGAACCCATTTGAGGCACGTGCTTCTGAAATGTTATGACCACGTTAAGAGTATAAAACCCCCACAATTGTTCACTTTTTAGACATGTTACTTTTGTGATTAGTAATTAATTGGTTATTATTTCTTAGTTCACAAGTAGTTCTCAATGAGGATTTATTTCTTTAGTAACAATCAAATACCTACCAAGGAACTACCTTTGTACTAATTACCTATTACTTAATGCTTAGTTAATATTGCTTCCATATTAGTTAATAGTATTAACTTCGGTGTTAATGCAGTACTACCTATTACTTCCTGCATAGCTACTTGTTAACTACTGACCATTATTTTAAAGTGTTACCGTTTAAATATAATGATTACTCCCCCAAAAATCTGGGGGAGTATGGAAACAGGCTATGAGACTTGTAGAAAATCCTGTATTCTTGCATAATCCTAAAATATTGAAATAAAAAAGTACTGTATTATACGACAATTCACCATGACGTCACAACAATAAAAGACGTTCTTCCGGGTGGCAAAAGCCGAAGCGTCCCTATGGCAACACTAGTAAATTGCATGGAGGGAGACACACCGCCGGCAGAAGCCTAATCTACATTTCAACAGTTGATTCAAGAACAGACGTGGTGCAAATTCAGACATAGTTAACATGATCATTAAAGCTTAGATTCTTTGATCTAGAGACGTGCACTCCCAACACACTAGACCGCGGCGCCGCCGGCGCGGGACTAGATCTTATGGCCGAGTGCGGGCGGTAATGCACTCTGTGTGTGTGGATTGCAGGAGAATAAAACGATTCGCGGGACTCCCGCAAACTAGAAATATCTATGAATAAAGCAAATAAAAACTAATACATTTGTATTCATCTGTTGCAGAAAAGCAACAAGAACAACTAAAACAAAATAGAAATGACTTACATGGCAGAGTTTCATTTTATAACGTGACTGCAGCGATGAGCGATGTAGCCAATCACAGACATATATGTTGATTTATTAAACGCATTGGCCAATCAGAAGCATTTACGATGAAGAAGCATTTACTCACAGCTCAAAAGAAAGTAACATAGAAAGTAATAGAAATAACTAAGTTAGTTGAGAACGTCAGTTATATAACGACCCACGTATTAAAATGGTTGGGTTTAAATCGGGCTCAGGCTCATAATTAGTAGACGACATGCACTTTTGACGACGTCCACTCGCTTTAACCTCCTCACCCACAGGTTCTGCTGGATAGATTTACTTTTTTCTGAAGGAAATCGATAAAAAAACTACACCTTTTGCTGTATATCTGGTGGCGCAAGCCCAAACACAACATATTTTCGCCATAGATTCAACTTTGATCAACAACAATGATTTTAACTGTGTAACTGTTCAGTTGACGGCTGGATCTCTTCAGTTAGTCAATGGAAGCCGCTCGCGTTCTGCCACCCGGAAGTATCGCGGTGCCTATTGTTTACAAACATTCTGAAATGCCCTATTGTTTTTAAATCTAAAACGCAAGAAATGATTTCAGAAATTCCTAGAAAATATCAGGCGAACACATACCAATGTTTTACCCAAACCACAACCCCAAAGTTATACTTCACATCCCCAATCTTTAATGCTCAAGTCTTAGTTCTCAACGATCTGTCTTCTTTGGTTTTCTAGCCTTCTTTAATCACATCTGAACCATGAAGAATCTTTAAACGAAAGTTCAAGTAAATCCACCCAGAGAAGACCTCACCCCGCCACCAAACACCGGCACACAAGGGAAGTCTTTCCCCTTTTAAAGATTTTATAGATTTACTGTGGGCGAATCATAGCATAAGTTTCCATGGCCTCTAAAATGACAGTGTCCCAAAGCGTGCTCTATACATCAGTCTCAAGAGATTCGGGGGAAGCGTGTGCAGTGTTCACAAACTCACAAGAACCCGCCACTGAAAGATTATGCAGTGAATCACAGGCAGCAGTAATCATATTACAAAGAGATGAATGGCTACAATTTCTTTTCAATCAATTTCATTACAGTCCCAGTTTGATCCAGTTGAAGGGGTGCGTTTGTGACCTGCATAATTGAATTTATCCATACGTATTACCGTCAATTTAAGCCGATGCAGGTTATCTTATGGCCTTAAAAAGTAAAAAGTCATATCTACAGGTATCGACAATACAGATGAATGACTACAGACATGTTTGGCCAACCATGTAGTACTATACACACAATTGTGTCTTCATGCGCGCAGACCGCTCAGCTTAACCTCATGTAGCTCACCTTTGTGAGGGGTTTTGACGGACAACAGAGACTTGTTTTATACAGTTATACAGTATATTTGCCTCAGCCTTTATGCTTTGCCACTGACAACTACATGTTTGACGGACTAACAAGATCAAATTGAGGTGCTGACCGCGGTTAGCTGTTAAAGCACTGATTTGAACACTGTTAATTTACTGGAGATGTGCCATTGAAACTAAGTAGTTAAGACATTCTGGATACATTAAACTCAAATTAAACACTGAAATGTGTATAAATGCTGATAGTAAACCACTATAGGGATTCAAATATGCCATTTCCACAATTGCTCTCAAATGTATTATGGTGATCAAAGACTACCCGTCGCTTTGCCAGAAGGAGTAATAAACACTATCATACACACTAGAGCTCCTTCCGATAATTTTTTTGGCTTCAATATCTCAGAAAAAATTAATCTTTCCCGTAGCGTAAGCTAGCTTATGCAATACTCGTTCCCTCATCTACAGAGAACCGAGGTTACGTTAGGTAACCGATTCATTTTAAGCATTTTGTTGTCGTGTAAAGCAACACAGTCTCATCCCAAGACGTCATACAACTGACGCTTTTGACCATACGTCAACATCCGCCATTTTAGGGTATCCTTAATCATCGGTTAGAGGGGCGTCATACAACTGACGCTTTACTTTTAGCGTCAGTTAGGTGACGGGGTAGGTTTAGGTCTGGGGTAGGGTTAGGATTACATAACGCCATCTAACCGACGTTTAAGGGTACCCTAAAATGGCGGATGTTGACGTATGGTCAAAAGCGTCGGTTTTATGACGTCTTGGGATGAGACTGCGCTGTGTAAAGGTATGCCAGACTCATATTCTTTTTACTACCACCTATTCTTCCATTTAAACCCTGTCCACTCAGTCATTCATTGTTAAGTCTTGTTTGTATCCCTACTCTATTCTGGGCGCTCTCTTAATTATCCGTTCCCTGTTACCCTGTCTGCTCAGACTGATCTCATGAAGTAGCGTGTGTATGACACGCCAATTCGTATTTCCATTTTTGGCGTGCTATCAAGACGCATAATCGCCTTTCAGCGTGTTTATGAACGCCATTGACTTAACGTTATATAAATATATGACTTACCTCAACCCCGTCATTGGGGTTAATGGCATGTATGACTGTTCCCTTACCATCCTAGTTAAAAAAAAGATATGACTTACCTCAACCCCATCCCTAAACTTAACCGTCACTGGGGTTAATGGCATTTATGACTGGAGATTTGACTGCATGTACGGACACGCGGAATGACGCGGACGTTAATGGCGTAGACATATACGCATACACGCGGATAGCTCAAAATGCGTAGAGATGACACGCAACCTGACTCGAAAGTGGCGTATATGTTTACGCAAAAGTCATGATGTCATGTTGGTCTGCTTGAGTTCCTGCCCTGGTACTGTTTGGATTGTTTGCCTGTTTTTTGACCTTTGCCTGTTTTTGTATTTTGATTGTGGATTACCCTTTCAATAAATCAATCTCGGAGCAGTTCATGACAGCAATTAACATTCATTTAACAACATGAGACGTAACTTTAAACCATAATGTACACAACTGATTAGAAAAAACTAAGAAGAAACAGTTATTTCAATGAACATTAAATGTGAGGTCATTTGGCAGTCAAATTTTATGTTTTTCACTGTAAATAAGACGATTTTTTCACTTCTAAAAAATGCGCTTTAAATGTCACTAAATTTAACAGTATTTTACTGTAAAATTATGTGAAATGTCACACTAGATTATTACAGTTTCATGAAATAGTTCATAATATATCTCACTCATTACAGCCCGTAATTAAAGCTGTGTTTGGTAGAGAGAATCTAAAGGACAGTCAGACAAGCAGACGGCATGTGTGCGTGTGGATGAGCCAGATGAAGATAAAGAGGCTTTAGAAACAAACAGCTCAGGGAGAGAAGCACACAAAGCAGACATTAATATCAATGACAGGATCCTTAGGTGAGGTCAGTGCTGAGGAGAAATACAAGCGTGAATAGTGATGTGTTCCTGCTGCAAATTTATAACCACATACACCTAATGCAGTGTGAACTGAATCCTGTGAACTGGACTTTTGTGACACCCACATGGTTTTAACACCCACAATACACTGGTTAAATGTAGTTGTTGTATGGGATGCTAGTCTTTCCCAACACTAGCATTCCATAATGGGGTCCAGGTTCTTATTGTTTATAAAGTGCAGCATGAGAAAAAGTAAGATTAAAGGAACACTATGTATTTTTTCAACCTTTATAATATATTACCAAAACCCTTGAGATGGTACATCGACTTACAATAGGTTGAATGGCACGGCCATAGCCTGACAGTGTCTGCATTGCTTTTACTGGCACTATGTAACTTCAGGTTTTGGGTAGGAACCCGAGCACAAAAAGAACTACAAAATTCGACCGCTTTACAGCATACGTTACTTCCCGCACCACCCCCAACCTCCTCAGATTCTGACGTGAGAGCTCAACTCGCGTTTGATTGCCATTTGTATGTTTTCGTTATGGCTGAACCAACAGGTCTAGCGCCACTAGTGGCCAAAAGTTCCGCGGTGTGCCTTTAAGCAATTCGGTTAGCTTTTTATGCATAAAGACAAATCATAAGCTTTGATAACTATGGAAACTAAAAAAAAAAAGAAAAGAAAAAAAAATTAATGCAATTGTGTTGTTTGCCATTAGCTTCACCTCGCATCCCACAAATTCTCAAATCCCCTCCATCCAATTGTATCTATCTTCAATTGTCTCCTACACTAGAGTCAGCGCTATACACGGCTCAGGTTTTCCCTTCATTGTTCCTCTGTCTCTAATTTACCAGAGGAACTACGCACAGTCTGATTTACGTGAGCATGAGCTACATTGAATTGTGCATGGCATAGTCTAGACTGAGCATTACCCGTCGCTGTATTGATTTCCATCTTTATGCAAACGCCTTTAAGCCCATATAAATGTTCCTAGGCTGTTTGTCAAACAGGCGCCAACCTCCTCCGGCGTATCCAATGTAGTTTACTTCTACGGATGAGTCTCTCTACGTACACACACACACGCGCACAAAATCAAGGGTAATGTATAGAGGTAGAACAGCCCTGATGCACAAGAGAGATGTAGTTTCTGTGAAATACACCCATCAAGGTGCAGCAGTGAGCTCTTTATTGAAAGCAATTAAGGCAGGGCACTGGCCAATTGTATGTGTCCCCTGCCATTAGACTAGCCCACTTTCTACAGATTCGAACAGATGGGCCGCATTAACCCTGCATGGCTGGCAATCACTGTCTATAACATCTTTTTAAAAAGGTCATGAGATCAAGGGCAATTCTGAGACTAAAACATTACTGGGCCAATGTGGTTTAATTGTTGGGGACAGTTCCCCACCTGGCCATGTCTGCTGCGCTGCTTTGTTACAGCTTGACAATCTCTGTAGCTGAATATTCATTCAGTCATTGTCATTTTATGGGCAGAGGACATTAATTAGTCAGCATTTGTCAGAATATTGGCATTAATAATGCATTTTAATGAGGAAATAAAGGTCTCAGCTAAGATATGTATATGTACAGTATGTAAAAAATATATAAATATATATTTGCAACTGCCAATACATACACACACGTGCTGCTGTGAGCAAGTAAGAAATGCTGCTGTTGTACAATTATTCCTAGCAGATCTACACAGGTGGAGCTGGGGAAGTTGGAGGGTTTCTGAAAGCGCGCTGCAGTGCAAATGCTGACCAAGTATTTGACCAGTATCATTTGCTACTGATACTGCAGGAACCAATTAGCTGTGCCCTACAGAGAGTGATGATTTCAAGCAGGTTGAGTTGAGGACAGAACTGTGTGTATATATACACTCACCTAAAGGATTACTAGGAACACCATACTAATACTGTGTTTGACCCCCTTTCGCCTTCAGAACTGCTTTAATTCTATGTGGCATTGATTCAACAAGGTGCTGAAAGCATTCTTTAGAAATGTTGGCCCATATTGATAGGATAGTATCTTGCAGTTGATGGAGATTTGTGGGATACATATGCAGCAGGGCTCGAAGCTTCCATTCCACCACATCCCAAATATGCTCAATTGGGTCTATTGGGATCTGGTGACTGTGGGGGCCATTTTAGTACAGTAAACTCATTGTCGTGTTCAAGAAACCAATTTGAAATGATTCCAGCTTTGTGACATTTTTGAAGCCCATTTGGCACTAAGGGGCCTAAAGTGTGCCAAGAAAACATCCCCCACACCATTACACCACTACCAGCAGCCTGCACAGTGGTAACAAGGCATGATGGATCCATGTTCTCATTCTGTTTATGCCAAATTCTGACTCCAAATCGAGACTCATCAGACCAGGCAACATTTTTCCAGTCTTCAACTGTCCAATGTTAAGAAATATTTTCATGTATATACTGTATATAGATTTATATATAATTTATATTATATATAAATATAAATATTTTATATATAATATTTTTTCCTAAATATACATGCATGTGTGTGTGTTTATATATATACAAAATAATTATTTACAGTTAGCATTTAAATAGAGAATGCATATTTGGTCCCAAAACTGAACCTTGAGGAAGGCAGCATATTACTGTTTTTAATTCAGTATGTGTATTATTAATTTGTACATACTGAAATCTATAACTTAAATAACTGTTTACTGATGTTGTGTGCACTGATGTTTTACCCCTCATAAACCACATTGTTCATATTTTTCAACAATAAAGAATGGTCAATAGTGTCAAACGCTTTACACAAATCAGTTGTTTTTGGTCAACTGCAGCTGCAACATGTTCAACAAGCTCCATCACAACTAAGGACGTATTTATTTAGAAAGGAGTCCAATCTGTTTATAAAACATTTTTCAAGTATTTTTGAAAACGGAGGTAACAGTGATATAGGTCTATAGTTAGTTAGTGTTTGCATATCTCCACTTTTATATAGTGGTAACACCTTCTCTATTTTCATTTTATCAGTTAAAATTCTGATAAAAGGAGGTTAAAATTCCAGTTAAAAAAGACTATTAAAAATGTAGGTGAAAGGTTTAATAATACAAAGAATGGCTTCTTTGATAAGAGCCATATCAACATTATTGCAATCAGTAGTCTTTTTATTTTTAAACTTACTTCTAAAACATCACTATCACATACTCCTCTAAGAAACATTCAGACCTTTTAAGTGTTGCTTCAGTGTCCAAATTTGCTCACACTGATATTCTAAAATGATCTTAAATCAAACTGTTTGCCACGTACATAATCTCTGTGTGTGTTTTAACCACTGGGGAATGAGTGTATAAAATTACCCTATTGAAAATAGAGCTGGGGCACTAGCTCTGTGTGATCATGGCATTTGGGATATCTGCTTCATCCATAAGCATTATAGGGAAGAGAGGGCGACAAGCTTAATCAAAGAATTCATTCTGTCTCTTTCCACACCACACGGCTCATGTCTGACAAATCCAATTACGTGACACACCCACCCACTCTCAGAGAGCTGGGCATCTGCTCGCAGCCCCCCAATCACCCCTTTTGCCTCCTGGGATATAGTCAAAACACATCAGACTTTCCTCCTCCTTGCTCCAACCTTCTGCATACCGACAGTGAGGTGAAGCAGTACTGCATGTTTGATGAGGTGATGAAAGCTGGGAAAAAAAGGTGTGTGAACGGCAAGTAAAAGCATCACAGCTCTTGTGGCAGTTGTGCGATTCAAAGAAAATCGAATTTCCCTCTTCTGAGATCAAACTGACAAGTCATTTTATTTTACGAAGTGTTTGGGTGTGCACAAACAATTTATCTTTTCCTTTTACTGTTGGTCCAAAGATTAGGTCAGAAGAAATAATCTGAAAATGACCTGAAAATCCTTGAAATGTAATCAACAATATTAGGATAGAAACATAAAAATCAAACTTATCAACCATTAACAAACAACAAAATCACATTGAGTGTTTGTTGACCCACTGAACCACTTTTGAACCACCGTCACTGACCAACTCAAGAACTTTGATCAACTCATTTGACAATTTCACTCAATAATTACCATCTACGTGTGATTTGTTGCCTACTTCTATTCTAATTCATCCTCAATTTTTAACCTCAAAAGCATGGTGGTGTTGGATTTGTACCACATTTCTTCACATATGTATTAAGAATCAAGCCAAAAAAAATCATATAAGGATTTTGACTGCACTGACTGGTGGTTTGCCCTCCTAGGTCATCATAGACACACTGTAACAATGACCATCTTATCTTTTTTTATTTCCATGCTAACCGTCCACAAATGACTGGTTGACTGTGTCACAAAAAGCAGGTTGCCGAATACAAAATAAACGTTTTAACTCAAATGGAGTGCTTTTTGCTGAATTAGTTGTCATGACAACAGCCGTGTGTTATGTATACAGCTCCTCACACTCCTGAGCGGCTGTTAATGAAAGAACTTCACCCTCTGTGTATTTATATTCCAGGTTTGTCTCAGCATGTATTAGGTACAGCAAGCCATACATAATAAATGTCCTGCTGCTGAATCACTAATTCACTACTATTTATGACAGAAATTAAGAATGTCAGATGATTTGTGTTTTGAACAACATTGATCAAGATTTCCTTCTCCTTTAGTGCTAATAAGTGATGTTCTAGATCATATTCAGAGTAACTAAAATTATTTTTTAATAGTTTTAGTTTATGTATAAAACTATGAATGGCATTCTATAAAAATTAATTCCAGAAAGTGATTCCACTTAAGCATATATCTATATATCTATATCTATAAACATCCTAAGTAGTTGTCTAAGTAGAGAACAAATCCAAAGGATTTACTGTGAGAACATTCAGTATCATTCATTTACAGTCATCATTTATTTACAGTAATAATTAACTGATTTGCAAAATTCCTTTAGTGAATCGGATACTAAAACAAAGCAGACAACAGCAGGCGCAATTCATTCTTTGTGAATTTCTCTAATGTTTTACACTCTTGGCTTTGCTCTTTTGCTGCACGTGTCATTTATAGCATATCCCATATCTTGATTTCCTGCACTTCGTCATGTAACCAGTTAATTAAATGTATTAATCGTTGTTATCAAACTCTTGTCATTGTTCACTGATCCTTCATGCATCAGCTGTCACTGATGCGTTTTTCATTTCTACAAGACATGATCTCAAATATGCGGTTCATGCAGAGATATTTTAAAGCGTTTCCCTTTTTTCGCTGCTGAAGAACATCATTCATCGTGCTTCTTAATTGCCAAAATATCTTTGCTCATCCTCTCCAGCTCCTGTGTGCTCATCAGACTTGGCAGTGGTCCTAATTAAGCTAAGTTTGCAGGAGTTTGGCACCACGGAGTTGCAAGCAATTAAACAACGACAAGTGTCATAACCCCCACAGATATAGCAGCAGGCCTGAAAGCCTCCGACACACCGGCACTCCAACACATCTTCCTGCATGCAGCGAGACACGGAAAACCTTCATCACAACTGACTGAGACACACACACGTGTGTTAGAAGACATCAGAAAAACTGGTAAATCATGCAAAAACGTATAAAAATGTATCCTTCTTGCCACAATGTTTTGTATCATTTTAGTCCAAGATGCATGAAATGAATGGGATCCTCAAATTAAAATGTTCAAATAAATAACAAAAATCTTAAAAGGATAAGTGCTAAAAAAAATTAGTCAATCTCATGTTGTCTTAAATCAATTTAACTTTCTTCTGCAAAGACAAAAGGTGAGTTTTCGAAGAATATCTTGCTATTTTCTATGAAGTAATTTTACCAGTTGTATCATGGCTTCCAGTTTCCTGTCACACTTTGATATCAGGTGCTTCATGACATTTAATGACTGTTCTGTGAAATTATTTGTTTTACATAGTTTTACATTCAAAAGTTTTGAAATGTTTTTGAAAGCGGTTTCTTACGCTCAGCAAGGCTGCATTTATTTGATCAAAATACAGTAATAAATAGTAGTGAAATATTATTACAATTTAAAATAACTGTTTTCTATTTTAATATATTTAAAAATTTAATTTATTCCTGTGATTCAAAGCTGATTTTTTTAGCATAATTACTTTACATGTTGTATTATTATTTTGATTTTTTTTCAAGTTGTGCTGGTTCTTATTTTTGTGGAATCCACAATGCACTTTTATTAAGGATTCTTTGATAAATAAAAATTCAAAAGATCATTTACTTAATGTAGAATATTTTTGTAACAATGTAAAGCACTGTCTTTCGATGAGATGTAAAACTGAGGTCCTGACTCTCTGTGGTCATTAAAAATCCCATGGCACTTCTCGTAAAGAGTAGGGGCGTAACCCCCGGTGTCCTGGCCACATTCCACCCATTGGCCCTTGCCAATCATGGCCTCCTAATAATCCCCATCCACTAAATTGGCCTTATCACGCTCTCTCCTCTCCACCTATAGCTGGTGTGTGTTGAGCTGTACTGTGGCTGCCGTTGCATCATCCAAGTGGATGATGGACACTGGTGGTGGTTGAGGAGAGATCCCCTGACTGGATTGTAAAGTGCTTTGGGTGTTCAGTAGTACATATGAAAGCACTATATAAATGCCCCATTCATTCATAATGAAAACTTACAGGTATACTTAAAAGTATAAAACTACTAAACTAGTAGTTTACGGAGAGAGAGTATTTCAAATGTACTTTACTTTCATAACTAAAAACTGTGCCACAAGTATTTGACTAGTAAACTACCAGTATAC